>CAKNXH010061330.1:89797-217889 GCA_932178445.1 Andricus quercusramuli
GTCAATATCCTCTCTTTGAGGATGCCAGTGAATAGCTTGTAGCTGGTACTATATCCTAGAATTTAAACATCTTCCATAAGTCCAGTCTTCACCATAAAGGCATACGCTGACTTACAGGCGATGTCGTGAAAGTCTTCGGGTTCGAGAAAAAAATCTCCCAGATACTCGTTTTTTAGGAACACCAGTGCATCCCATTCACAAAGTATGTGATGAGCTTTCTCCGATCCTCACGTTGGTCAAGTGTCTCAGTCGGCAGTATCCAGTGAGCATCCCCACTACGACATTAATCTGCCTTCTTTCCATGTTCAGGAGTTCATTAGTCCTGTTAGTACATGTACCAGATATTAAATTTTTACAATGCACTATTTTTTTCGGTTCTCTTCCAATATGTCCCATGCTCCTCCGAGACCCATTTACCAAGGGCTCCTTTCGCCGATGTGTGCGAGATACCGCAGTAGGTTTCTAGGCCAATCAGGGGCTGCGAAGCTCCCATCTTAGCCAGTACGTCTGCTTCCTCATTACCTTCAATATCTTCATGACCGGGAAGCCAGATCAGACTGACCCAGTTTTTACCTGCAACTTTAACAAGATATTGAAGGAAGCTCCAGACTAGTCTGGAAGTAAAATGTTCAGATGTAAGATCCTTAAGTGCTGCTTGACTGTCAGAAAAATCTAAATGTGCTAGCCTTTACAAGCCCGTTTACAAATTTCCTCCAGGCAAGCTTTAATAGCTACTATTTCGGCCTGGAAAACTGTAGGGAATGTGCCCAGTGCTGTTGTTATCTCTGCCCTGGGGTTCTTGCCATAGATTCCATTCTTTGTTCCCAAGAAGTCTTTTAGAGCCATCTGTGTACCAAACGTGACGCTCTGGTGTAAATAATTCTTCCCTTCTCGCTTGATCATGCGATTCTTCCCTTTTATGGAAGATGGCCTTTTAGGGTTGCATGAAAGATAATTTCCTCAACATAGCATTAGTTTGCATAGCGAGAATATTATCCTCGCATATCATGCTCTTCCTGATATCATGTAGATCTTTTACCTCAACATCACTAAGCTTGCCCTCTACTAGAAGTCTATAGACTTCCGCTGCAATCACCAACAAGTGTACCCTCATTAGGTGCTCACGGATTTCATTAGTCGTCTCAGCCGTCATCGTCGCGCTTTTTCGCCGTAATTGACAATAGTGCCCGTTCTCTTAGAAGTACATAATATAACTTTCGATTTGAAACAGACCTAAAATATATTGTGGAAATGGCCTAGGGAGGGAAAGTGCACTTTGACGGCTTTTGCGCATACGCATTCGTTACTTCACCCAGTGGGCACATTTTTGCGTGGTACTTGTCCCTTTAAACTAACCTGAAACGTGAAAATTTATTTCATGAAAATTCTCGAAAACCATACTCTGATTACATAATGTATCGTGTGTTGCGAGAAGGCAAATTCAATTCACGATCTCGCCAGGGTGCAAGAACTCGGCTATGCCTAGTTCTTGCAAACTAATGCTCGGCCGTAAAAATACTACTTCACCTCCTTGGTGCACAATATACTATTAGCGCTACAGTTTTCGCTGGATTAGGATTTGACTCCATCCTTGGCTTGTATATGGCCTAAATACTCGAGTTATGGTTGTAGAAACTCGTATTTAGTTGGTCCTGATTTTATCTCTAATACCTTTATGCTTTCAAATGCCTATTAAACTTATGGATGTGCTCTAAGGTTTTTCCTATAATGACTATGTTGTCTATGTACACAAAAAGTGATTTGCCTCTTACATCTCTGAAGGCGTTGTCCATCATTCCATGGAGTGTGGTTGATGCGTTTATAGGCCGAAAGGAATACGATTGTGTTCTTAGTGGCCTCGTTCATTTAGATTTGGTGAAAATCTACATTCATATCAAAAACGGGGAAAACTTCGCTTCACCCAGTTGGTCGAAAATATCGTCAATAACCGTTAAGAGGTGTGCGTGTTAGTCTATATCCTCATCAATGTGTCTGTCATCGATGGCCATTCATAGTTTGTTTCCCTTTTTGGGTACTACCCAAAGTGGAAACTTAAATGAAGATTGGGAATGTCTTATCATTCCTTTATATAAAAGTTCCTGCGTGTTCTCTATGGTAAATTGTTTGTGGCCTTCCAGTAGTTTATTTGATCTCAGATTCACTATTTTTTCTGAATTCAGTGTAATTTTGTGCTCTGTTAGAAGTATACGTCGTAATGGGTCTCCAGGTAGTGTAAGGACGACAAGGGTTGTGACAATTTTCAAACTTTTCATCGAATTGATGGTTCTATGTGGTTTAATTGTAGTATTTTCGGTAGTTCTGATATTATATTAAAGGCAGTGGCGCATTCAGCCCCTCCTTTTTTGTGAAACTTCCCTTGACACTATATCTTGAGAATTTTTGCGTGGTTGATTTCATCTCTCATTCTAAATGTAGTTGACTCGTAATTACAAATGGATACCCATAATTTCCCCTGGCATATAGAGCAAATGCCGTTGCGGATCTGTTTTATTTCTTTCGATCCATACGTTTGGATCAATATCCTTGATTTTGGATAAGGCATATTTACACTGATTTTTTTCTTATATAGTGCCCGTCTTCCTAGAGTCAACTTTTTTTACCAGTATCTTATTATTCCTGATTCAGATAGGGGAAAATTAACGGGAATAATATAGAGAAGGTGATTTCCCCCGAAATATGGAATGTACGCGGCTTTTGTTGTCTCATGTTGGCCATTTCCCAGACAAAATGTTTTTCTGATTTTGATTTTGTTATTGTTGTCTAGCATGCTGTCCTCTTTTATGAGGTTAATAGAAACTCCTGAGTCCACTATTAAGCTACTGTTCCGTCTTGTGTTTTTCCTCGTATAGATAAGAGTTTTCCGCATGATAAACGGAAAAAAAGTCTTAGAACATTTCCTAGATTAGTGCAGGACTTCTGAACGGGCCATCATTTTTATAAAGTCTCGTATACTTTCTATGAAGTGTTAATAAATTTTCATGGAAAAATAAAGAAAAGTCATGGAAGTTTTCAAGCACAGTCAAGGAACAGCAGTCTTGGAATTCTCATCAGACAGTTTACACAGAAAATGTATACAGTCATGAAATAGCTATAAAAAAACGCATATTTTCAAAGATTTGAATTGAATAAGTCCGTGATTCAGAAACAAAGAACTCGAATACGAGTCAGGGAAACACTCCATGACTATCTGCGAGAATTTTCAGAGGCGCGCTCTGTCGTGGCGCTCAGTGACAAATTCACATTGGTATGAGTATAGCAGATACTGGATGAAGATTCAGTGCTCCCAAATTTAGGATATTTTTTCACTGCGCATGCGTCAAGTCGGCAACCAGATTGGTTATCATTGGCTTGCTTATTTAAAATGAATAAATGTGCAATTACATTGTTTACAACAAAAAGTAACTGTAAAATGCATAAAGATATCAAGAATGATTTAAAATCATTATTTATGGTAAAAAAGGTATTCATTTCTCCTAATTTAAAACCGATCCTTTACTTTTACAACTGGTCGCATAAAGGATTTAAATCTCCAAGATTTAAATCAGGTGAAAAATTGTATTCACTTGATACCTTATTCTCCTAGATATCAAATTCCTTTGATAAGGTTGTACGATTGTTTCTTAAACGAACAATTACAGGCCTAAACATTTTTAGTGGTATTAAGTATTTCTACGTTTTTCTCAATCTTCGTGATATTACTTATAATACACTAATTTCTATTTAAAATAAATTAGAAGATGGCCATTATTACATTGCAAAAAACTGGATGTAAGCAGATTTTATTTTCAAGTTCGTATTTCTGTATATGAAATATTCATAAAAATATTAAAATAAAATATAAGAATCTGTTTCATAATAGAATAAAGTGTGTTTGTTTTTTATTACAAAAACATTTACATAAAAGCCGTCTTCACATTTATAATTTTAATAAATAATAAAAAGTGGTTTAGAAGTTAATCGAGTCACCACTAATACTTCCTGAAATACTGAGAGGTCGCCGAGATATTACGAATGGAACATCCGCGTTATTTTTTTTCGAAAAAATACACAACAATTGTTTTAAAAATTTCCTCATTTATGTAACAAAATTTATTATTCTGACATAGAATCGAAAATTCTTCTCTCTAAATTTCATTTAAAATAACTATTTTTTTAATAACAATCTATAAAAAGTATTTTCCAAACTATCTCAATAATTCTTTCATCTTTTAAGAGTGTCAATGCAAGTAAGTTTTTGCCCAAGTTAAAAATTTAGTTAATCAATAATTTATTTATATAATTTGGTAAATACATCAGTTTCATTGAAATAAATTGTTTATAACGCTGCAACTTCCAACAATGCGTCCCACAAAAAGAGCACAAAGGACAGTTTCATTTCTTGTTGACGTGTTATTAATTTCTTCAATCTAGAATCGAATTCTTTAATTAAAAAAAGAAAAATAACTCAATTCAATTATTTCAACAAAAATTGTTTAAACAATGTGTTTAATTTATTAAGCAAAGCCAGTCTTGCAGCAAGCTGTTCAATTTGCAGCCCTCACTAAAATTATTTTTACGCGGATACGCAGTTTTCAGCTGTAGCACAACGCCAAGATTTTCTACTGTGTTTTCAGCCCGAATGATTAGCCGAGGGGCTTGAGCGGTTAGCAATGAGTTGCGTTAGTCTCGTGTCTAGAGTATAGGTAGTTCTAATCCCCGCAGCGTGCGTCCGATTCTTTAGAGCGTAAAAAGCGTGCGATTAATATAAGTAGTAATTGTGTGTTACATTATGTTTAAATAAATCTATAAGTTAAAAATAATACTATAAACTTAAAAAAGAAGTTTTTATTTTTATTAGCATAAATGGCTAGCTTGACAGTCTACGAACCCTTCCTTGACTGTCTCCGAGGATTTAATATTGGAGTCTTGAAGTACTTACAAATTTGTCGCGATATTTTGTTGGTGGAGTATAGGAGTGCTTCACTGACTATGCTGGACGCAATCTGAAAAGTCTTATATATCTTCAAGCACTATTCGCATGATTTTTCAATACGATATTTACAAATTTGCAAATGGTTTGAAATGTGAATTGTGTATTTGCCGGTCTGAATCACCTTTTTAATTGGTATTGAGTGACGTGTTGGTATTCTCGGTTGACTTTCTTTTAATTAAGTTTCCATCTTAGTAGCCAATTCTGGGCTTTCCCGATATTTGTTGGCTTCTGGACTTTAACCTGCAAACTTATTTCCCGGTTTAGGTTTATCATGTATTTTTGAGGCACTCAGTTTTTTCCATGTAGAGGGCAGTTCTTCTTTTCATAGGTCCTTTATGAGAGGATTGAACCGCATACTTACGTTCGTTCATCAATCCTCCACATCGGATACTAAAATTCTGTGTGATATCGGTCATTCCCCGTTTGCAGCTGTCAAGCTTACTTCTCAAGTGACTCACTTGGCATTCTTATTTAAGGTTTTCCCTGGCAGCTTCATATTAATCTACATACATGAAAATCTTGTGGAAACGGATTGCCCTCTCAGCTTGTTGTTGATTTTTCTCCGACAATGTAAAGTCTAGCATTAGATCTGGTTGACGGACCTGTTGCCTAATTCTTTGTACTTTCATGATGAATTCCTGAACTCCGGCATCGTCTTGTCCATTTAGCGACTTGAATGCCCTGGTAGTGTCTCCAGCCGCAATTTCGTTATGATTCCTTGTTATCACCGCTCTCTCAGGCTTTCATCCACGGATGCAAGTAGTTTCACGCAGGTTTCCTCCTTTACTTCCCTGCTGCCTTTATACTGCGCCCTCTTGCTCTATCCTAGGGGTATGCATTGGTTTAGGCAAGTATCGTTCTTCCACCATCACATATTCTCTGTCGGGCGTAAAGATTCCTTCATGTTCCTTCACTGTTTCTCCTCTCATGCCCACCTTCCGTCCTATCACAGCTATCACTTTGAGTCTATTCGAGTTTTCTTCATCGAGGGATCACACGTTCACTTTCAATGAGTTAATTTCCAAAAGAATTTGTTCTAGCATCGTCTCTGTAGTAACTGGGCAGGAAATTGGCTCTATCAATGGGGCTTGTCTCAGACGCATTTGCTGTTTTGAGGGTCGATTTTATCTCGTCCGTTACTTAGATCAAACTTTACTTCACCCGGAGTGGCCGTGCAACGTACCAAATGAAGATTGATACTCTCATCTAAATAAATTTCCGAAATTTCACATTTTTATCCTATGTGGATGCTTCCTTCTGTTTCTGAGTCTCATCCCACTAATTAGAGCACTCGAGACCTTAAAGAGGTATATTTCTTGCCCGAAATATTGTGAATTTCATAAAGTCAAGAGTTTTACGTAGGATAGTTGCTAAATTCACTAACTAATTATACCTCAAGTTTCTACATTAAGTAAGTTGTAAGTTGCTACATTTAAATAATTCTCCTGATGTTTACGATTGTGATATCATTGCCTTCACAGAAACATGGCTAAAATTATCTGTTAACAGCGCTGAGGTGTTCGACTTGGATGTGTTTCAGATTTTTAGGGATGACCGTGTAGATAGGCCTGGTGGTGGTGTTCTTCTTTCAATTAAAAATATATGCAACTGCGCAAAAATAAATCTCACTTCTGTAATTCAGGAAGCGCCTTTAATTAATATTGTAGAGGCAAAAATCTTCTTTTCAGTATTACGTGTGGTCATAATAGTAATTTATATTCCACCTGTCATTTCGATTCAAATTCTTGAGAGGATACTGCTGGCTCTGGTATCTATCCACGAAATTTCTGACCATAAAATGATTATCCTGGAGGATTTTAATATTCCCAATTTTAAAAAGCATTTTACTAATATCAAGGCTGACAGTAAAGCAACTTTATTCACATATTTTTGTGAATACTTTGAGTTAAGTCAATTTAATTTTATTGAGAATTGCAATAATCGTTACCTTGATTTAGTATTTGCTAACTTTGAAGTCAGAATTAATAAAGTTGCTGCTCCTATCCTACCAGAGGACACGTACCACCCATCTCTAAATGTAAAATTTTATCTGAATTTGAGAAATAAGAATTTCACACCAAAATTTTCTGATAACTCCAAATTTATAAGGTATAATTTCAAAAAAGCTGATTTTAATTCATTTTGTATGAGTTTAAACAATACAGATTGGTAATTTCTATGGCTTTGTGACGGAACCAAGCAAACAGATTTTTCCTTTTACATGCTCGTTTATGATATAATTCACAAAACTGTTCCATTATTTAAATTGAATAAATCAATAGACCGTTTTCCGACATGGTGCGTATTGAAATTGCATTTGCTGGATTTACGCACAAAGCAGAGATAAACATAATCTTAGAACCATCAACATTTTGGTCATATGTCAATAGATTAAAGCGTGATCATAGAATACCTGGTGTAATAAGGTTCAACAACATCGAATTTTCATCTCTTCAGGAAATAGTACAGGCTTTTGCTTACTTTTTTAGCAGTGTTTTTATTAAGTCTACTGTTCGTACATCTTTACTAGATAAGTCGCATCATCGACGACCTAGGCGGTAATATTCAATTTTCTGAAAGCACTGTGTCAAAAGCAATTAAAAAGTTACCAAATAAATTTATTGCTGGGCCTAAAATGATACCCGCGTTTGTAGTCAGGGATTGTGAATTTGTATTTACTCCAATTCTTACCAAAATGTTTAATCTAGCATTAGAACGTGGTACATATTCTGAGGAATGAAAAAAGGCTAGAGTTTGTCCTGTATTTAAGAAAGGACTCAAATCTGAAGTTACCAACTACAGGCCTATTGCCATCTTAAATAACTTTTCCAAAGTGTTTGAATTATGCCTACATGATTCTATATATACTCTTATTGCTAAAAATATATCAACATTTCATCATGGCTTCATTCCACGGAGATCTACGACTTCCAATCTGCTTGTGTTTACGCAGAATATAAAGGACCTTCTTGTCCAGTACCATCGGGTTGATGTTATCTTTACAGATATTTCTGAAGCTTTTGATAAGGTCGAACATGCTTTATTACTTAATAACCTTTGTAAAATGGAAGTTCCGCATAAGCTCTTGCTCCTAATAGCATCGTACCCTCCTGATAGGAATCATATAGTTCAGTATAGTGGCTACTTCTCTCTTCCGTTTGTGCCTTCATCTGGAGTACCTCAAGCTTCCAATTTGGGACCATTGCTTTTTCATATATTTATGAACGATGTATCACTTTTTTTGAATTGCAATCACCTTCTTTATGCAGATGATATTAAAATGTATTTGCCCATTGCGAATCTCAGCTCTTGCTTAAATCTTCAAACTAATTTAAATCTTTTCAACAATTAGTGTAAATTGAACAATCTACAGTCTAAACCCTTTAAAGTGCAAAATTCTATCATTCTCAAATAAAAATATAGTACTGACTCATAAATACTCCATTGACGGCATTGAACTGGAGAGGGTTGAGGTATATAGAGATCTAGGTATCTTACTAGATAGTCGTTTGACTTTTAATGACCACATAGTTGAGTTGAGAGATGAGAGCATGTAGACATTTTAAAACAACAAATCCGCTTATGACATTATTTAGCTCACTTGTTAGATCGAAACTTGAATATGCGTCTATCATCTGGTCTCCACATACAAAAAAGCATATAGCTGCTATTAAGAGCTGTCAAAGGCGTTTTCTTAAATACCTAGCGTTTAAGGAGGATAAACTTTACCCTCCTCGGGGATCTGACCACCAGGCTTTACGTATTCAAACACTGTTCAAAATTATCCGAGGACTAATTGATAGTCCATGATTACTTGAATGTCTTCCGATAAATGTACCTCAGTTTAACTCTAGAAACTCGCCTATGTTCTATTTCTCAAATTCTAAGAGTAATACCTCTCCGATTTTCAATATGTGTAATTGCGCAAAGAAGGTCATGTCAATCAATAAGAATATTGATTTATTTTATATGTCTTTCGTAAAATTTATTAATGTTTTGCACGAGTTTTTTGAACACACGAACACAATGTAAACGCCTGCCTGCGTACTCACATCTATATTTTTTGTACATAATGTACATCTTTGTAGCCCTATAAGTGGTTCTTTGAACTGTTGGGCTTTCTTATTTTTCAAATAAACAAATAAAACCCTAAAGGGATACGTTATAAATAAAGAAGAATAAGTTTGTATTATTTCATATTCAATTTAAATATTGTGTAATATTTTTACAGGATTCTAATTCCTAACATGGAGAAAGAGGACGATTATGTTGTTGTTGTTAAAGCAAAACCTGTTCGCAAAGTTTTTAAAGCTCCAGCCAGAGTGAATAAAATACCTCCAGAACTACTTAATGATACGCTGATTAACACAGCTATTTCTGCTTTGCCTTCTAATTATAATTTTGAGATACACAAAACAATATGGAGGATTAAAGAAAACAAAAGTAGGCGGGTGGGATTACAAATGCCTGAAGGACTGTTGATATTTGCTACAACCATTGCTGACATTATAGAAGAATTTACAGAAGCTGAGACTGTCATTCTAGGAGACGTAACTTACGGTAAATTTATCGCTTTCTTGTCCTGAACATATGTTATGAATATTTTGTAAGATTTTCCCAAACTCTCACCTGGGGTGGTCGAAATCGCTTTCTTGTCCTGAACATATGTTATGAATATTTTTTAAGATTTCTCCAAACTCTTACCTGGGGTGGTCCAAAAAAGGCTTTTTTTGAAGTGATAACGCTTCTTAATGTTTGAAATTTATGTCAAATGATGAAGATTATTCCTAGAACAACTCAATTGTATGACTCTAAGTGCTGCCTATACAATTTTTAATTCAAAATCGTGACAAAAGTCGATAAATTATATTTTTTAAATGAATTTAAACGGAACAGGTGAATCAAAAAGTATTGGCACTATCATTTAGTACATCTATTAGAGTTATAAGAAAAAAAGTAACTCAAATTCAATATTTGAGTTTTTGATGTCTATAGGTCTATAGAATATTATATATAGTTTTTTTGATAATAATTAGAGATTTCCATTCGGCATGATTTTTTTAGCATAATATTGCTATCAGAATAATTTCCTCGGTTACTAATGTAGTGAACAAAATAATTAAAGTTTCAACATTTTTGAAGGAAAAAAAGTTCACTCGAAAAATTGTGACCGAATCTATTTTAGAATATGTTATTTTTTTAGAGGAAATTAGGTGACACGTATTTTTCCGATTTCAGAAAAAATTGTTTCCACAAATGTAAGAGTTATTGCATTTCAAGGCCTATTTAAAAAGAAACGCAATTTTTTTCTTCAAAGTTATATAGTTTTCGAGCGAATTCTTACATTCCGATTTCCTTTTCGGATTCTGATGAGTTAAATTTGGCCTTTGTATAAGAAGACACTGCTACGGGCCACCATTGTGGTGGCCCGTAGAATTTGTTGTTCATCAAACCGAATGTTCACATTTTTCTCTGAAATAATGATTGATAAAAAAAATGTTAACATAAAAGTTTCCAGTCATGCCAATAAGTTAGAGTAAGATAGAAAGACGTGAGAACCAGAGAAAAGGATACAGATACTGATACAGATACTGTTTTACGCTTGGACCTACGCACTACTACACCTAACGATTCGCACACGGTGTGAGTGCATTTCCTTATCTTTCAACGTCCTTCCTATGTAAGCAAACGATTTATTTTGACAGCTGATCTGACCTATAATCATTAATCCTTAATAATATTTAAATCACCGTTGCCTAATTAACAATTTATTACTATTGCGAAATATTTTCAAAATTATTAACTGAAGGTAATGGACAATGAATAACTAATAGTCAATCAAATTCAAATTATAACTTAAAAATATTAAATCAAATTGTTGCTTGACAACGACCATCCAATCAAAATTAGCAATGCTTGCAAAAATGCCCTACCTCACCTAAGCATTCGTACCTTCGAGTCGGTTAATCTCAAAATTCTCATGGCAGTTCTTTACTACTTCTTGTACCGACTAGAAGTATTAAAGAATCTGGAAAAAACACGGGTTTTCTTGACCGTCTGCACTTGACGCGTAACTAAGGTGGACCGCGGCGTCATTAATAATTAAAGTTAGTCATGGCCAGGATCGACGTTTTCAAACGGCACCAGCGGACCCACGATTCTAGAAAATTCGGACGAACCGGGGCGGCATCGAATGACGGCATCATCGGATCTAATTTGACAAATTTAATTGACTCACCGAAACAGATCTACGAACGGACGTAAAACACTTTCGGATCTTCAGTCGACGGAAGAAAGAACGCGAATTTTAGTGACATAACGACGTACAGACGTGTAGATTTTTAAATTCAAACAAAGCAGAGACCGTTTCCTACCACGGAGGATGTGTCGATTCTGACACTCAGCTTAGCGCACGATCCAGGGAAAGGTGTGAACCTGACAAGTTACATCCTATCCCAAAAACGAGAAATCTAACCCATCCTCGCTCCTTTCTTCTCTCTGTCGAATGAAGTGTGGCGGTAATTATAAGTTAGGGTAAGTCAAATATGAAATCACTTTTGTTTTCTTGATTCCTTTGTCATTTTACCATCTGTTTTCTATTTAATTTTCTTTTAATTTGAATAAATTCCAATTAAAGCTAGAGTCAGTGCGTCAGTTATTCAAAAGAAAATCCTTTTCATTATTAAAATTCAACGGTCACAGGGCAGTCGCAAAGGAAACATCTTGAATTAATAAGGTGGTAGTCACGATCCCACAAAATCATATAAATTAATAAAATTAATCTGGCAGGTTGAACCTCCGTTACGTTATAGTAGTTAGAGCTCTTTCACAGGTTCCTAATACTAAAAATTATTATCTCGTACGTAACAAGTTGATGGTGGCAGCGGTGAGATAGGATTACACCCCTTTTTCACCCCTGTCACGCTACCGTTTACTCGGAATTTCACAAAATTAATTTTCAATCTGCTTGATCTGTAAAATTATGAAAAAGGTTTTCAAATGTTCACAAGAAATTTCGGTTTAACTTTCGACAGTGGCACTTTTATTTAACCAGAAATATTTCGAGCTGAAGTTTTCAAAATTAATTTAAAATTCGGAAAATTCGAATTTAAAATAAAAGTGCGGAATGATATTGTTAAGTTCAGCCACGTTTCCTCAGAATATCCCCACCACAAATTAATTTTTATTTGATTCTGTCAGTTTCGAAGTAAAAGATGAGCTGCTCTTAGCTCTTCGTTTTTATTTGAATAGCAGAATGAATTTGAATTAAATTGTCCTTTAAAAAAAATTCCAAGTCAAGATCGCATAAATTAAATTAAAACATGAGCTGCATGAAGCCCTTCGTTTTATTTAATCAGCAGCTTAAGTTTTTATTTATTTTTTTACATTCAAAAATTAAACTCCGATTCTATTGCGTAAGTTGAATTAAAACATGAGCTGCTTTTAACACTTGCTTTTTATTTAACTACAAACATTAAAAATTAGATCAATTCCATTTGGATAGTTACAAGCTTAATTTTTCTAGGATAAATCAAAGCCTGGGCTCTTTGTAGCTTTTGCTTTGTTTTATTTCTGGTCTAATTGGGTTTAGAACGTCTATCGTTTCCTCAAAATTTGAGATGTTGAATTAAGCTTAATAAAAGTGACTCAAAATTTGAGCTGTTTTTAGCCCTTGATCTTGTTTCATGTTATGAGCCAAATTCATAATGTTACTTTCTGAAGAAATGTCAACTATGTGTTAATGAATCTTTGCGTCCTGCGCTAATCACACCAAAATCTGAACTGTTTTTAGCTCCTGGTTTTCCTGGGCGTCGTGGTTCGCAAGGCATCATTACATTTTAGTTATACAATTGAATACACAGGGTCGAGTATTTTAAGGAAATTCAATTTGAGATAATTGACGTCAGTATTTAAGTTTCTTGTGACATTTAATGTTGACTATTAGAATGGCGTGCGATAAATAATCAATTTACGAATTGATATTAGTGCCTTAGATCACCAGAAAATAAATTCGACTATTATTTGGAGGCTAATAATCCTTCGATAGTAAAATTCAGCAACTAGTAGTAAGGCCTCATGCGGCCTACATTGTTGTATTAAAGGGTGTTAAACGGCATAATAACAATTTGTTAATTAAAATGACGTAATTGCCTAATAGCAGTCTAAAGAAAAGTCGAATTTCTAATGCCAATTTAGAGTGCGAAATTATTTCCATTATGTCAGCGATCACATGTGTCAGGTGGAATTTATAACGTGTGTTTTTATGTATGCACTTTAATGTGCTAGAGTTTTCTGACAGCGAAGTGAGCAGTAGAGAGAGAGAGAGAGAGTGAGAGGGAAAGAGAGAGAGAGAGAAGCGCGTTCCATGCCTAACATTTCTCCTCTTCACAAAAAAGCACATAAGAAGAAGCATCGTGCCGGCAGAAAAGTACGCGAACTATACGAACGTGCTATTGCACGTAATTTAGCAGCTTCTGCTAAGAAATAACAGCTACATACTGAGATAACCCTAAGTAAATCTATATTCGAAATAAAATGACCGAAATTATTCGGAGAACAAAACTCAGTTCTACAGTAGCTCAAAATAGCCATTTTAAAAGTTTGGCCGACGTAATTCAATGCATAGAAAATTATTTAGAAAATTCTAATTTTTCAATAAATAATGAGAAGAATTTTTCTTGCCAATTAATAACCAATTGCTGATCAATTAAATGTTTTTAAGGTCCCCTTAACAAAATCAGTTAGACGCGCAGGTAAAAAGTCACAATCACAGCGAAAACGAAAAGAGGCTGAGATTGAACCTCCTCCCGTGGTACAAGAATCAGCCCTTTCAGTATCTCAAAACAAACAGGTAGTTTTTGTCAACCCTTCGCCCAAAGATCCCATGTTGGAATTTAACGAAATTACAAACGACGAGGAATTTCATGCGATGTTCAATTATTTGTTTGCTAGGGTTGAAGCTCTGATGTCAGTAACCCCCCGACTTTCGGACCGCCCAACTTAAACACTAATTTAAATCACGCGTGGTCTCAATTGTCCTTGTCAGGTGTCGGAACGACTAATAGCCCAGAAAGAATTGTTGGTTTCCATTTCGGAAATAGAGCAAGCAATAGTAACTCTTGGAAAGCGTGTAGTACGATCTGCTAGTGATTTTGAAGGCTTTTTTTAACGACCTAATTAAGGATTTCAAAATGTTATTAAACATTTTATCAGAACTTATAGATGAATTGGGTAAATATTGATTAGTGAAATCAAATTATTGAACTAAAAATATATATACATACCCCGGATATCCTTCTCCATATCCATATTACCCGTATATGCCGTACACGGATACGGAAACAAAGAAAAAGGGTGCAAACTTGCCACGGTAAGAATCGCCGGTGCCTTCTAGCAAAAAGGATCAGAAAAATTCAAACTTTAATCTAGCTCGTCAGCAGGACGCCCTGACGAGCTCCAAGTCTCAGGACCGTTCACGAACTGTGAAGGATCTGGAGAACTCCACAGTGTGTTCCCAATTCGAGACCAACTAGAAGATTCCCCGGTAGTCATGGTGAGTGGCACGGAATTTCGCAGTCCGAAGGCATCCTTCCTTATCGATCCATGATCAGGGCTTAATCTGATAAAACTTGAAGCGTTACAAGAAGAACTCATGATTCCACCGAACAAACTTACTACAATGTATGGAATAACCGAGCACGGAGTAAAGATCGTAGGCATACTCGAAATTTTGGTCTTAGGGACCCCGGTGGAATTCTACGTGGTAAGAAATAATTTTCATATCTCTACAGATGGAAATCTGGGCCGACGCTTTCTCCGACAGGAACAAGTCAAAATGTTCTTTAGACGCAATACTATTGTCAAGGTCTCTAACCCAGTAACACCAATTCCGTTCGTAGACGAAGAATCCAATGAAGGTAAAAGAAGATTAAAATCGGTAATTAAACCGTTTACTCGCATATTGAGGATTCAACCACGAACTCGCCAAGCAATCGCGCTACATGTATCAAATCCCGAAGTACGAGAGGGGTACCTACCCCGTATCAAAACTCCGGACGGAATATATTTAGGGGAAGCTGCAGTCACGAATGAAAACGGGAAGTGTCATGTATTAGTGATCAACGCTACTGAAGAGGTGGTCGAGCTACACTGTAAAAGATGTCCTCGAAATTTCACATATTCTGTCGTGGAGAAATTTCTCTGACGCATAAAATACGCCGCGGCAGCGCATGCTATTTTACGTCAGTTGCTGAAAATTACACCGTCGGTCGTAGGAAATAGAAGGACCCTGCACTAGCGTGGTAATTTTCCGCCGACTGTCGTTGTAATCTTACCGAATAAAGTAGCAGGTTTCCACGGTACCAAGCGGAATATTACCATGTGTGGCGTAGCAAGTTTTGTAATAATGAAATATATTATTGTACATAACGATGAATCAATTAAATGGAGCTTCGAACTTAATCGTTTATTCGGTATATGTGTCAAAGCGTGTCAGAAAATTGTCCTTGTTTCTGTTTCTACAGATATATATATATATATATATATATATATATATATATATATATATATATTAAAAACAAAAGAGTTAAACAAGCACTGCATGGTCCCTCTAAGAGCAACTGGCATCTAAAAAATGTCAATAGCCCCCAGTAGAACCGCGGTAAAACACACCTATGGCCACGTATCACAACCGCGAGATGGGTGGTCACAGGACACGACGTAATCACAACGACAGCCGGCGAAACCCTCGTGTGTCTTGAGGACACGGAGCGACCCAAGGATGACAGCTTTCTGCATCCATCTCGCAAGTGCCTTGGTATATTTTTGGCACGCGGGTATGGCTTTAAGGTTGCGAACCAGTGATAGTTTCACACCTCCGAGAGTACCTATCACAAGGACAATTACTCACTCTGTATATTTTGGGTACAGTCATTGCAGCTCTCTTTTAAGGTCTTGATACCTCTCCTCTTTTTCTTTCTCCTTTGCAGTGATGTTGTATTCAGACGGAGCCCAGAATTCGATCACGAATATAGTTCGTTTCTCGAAGTCTTGGAGAACAATGTCAGGCCTCGAGTGCGCAACGGAGACTGCTGCCCGAAAATCGTAGTTCCAGAAAATTTGGCACTTCTCGTTTCGCATTGTGTTCCCGCATTGTGTCTATAGATATACGTTGTTGCTGCGTGGGTCGGACACTCCGATAGTATGTGTTCTAGGTATTCAGCGTGTGCATGACACGCTCTGCACCTATCACTGGGAACTTCTTGACATAAAATGCGGTCACGGTATGCTAAGGTGGAAATGACACCGTCCTGGCATGCGAAAATAAAGCCCTCTGTACCTGAATTGAGCCCTGATGATTGGAGGAAAGCAAAAGTTTGCCCCTTCGACAATAACTGTTTCTCTACATTTCTGTGAATGTTTCCGTATATTTGCTTGCCGAGTAGCTGTTGGTGAAATTTTCCAAACTCTGCTTTCTTTACTTCGGCTTTTAGGCGTGTAGCATCTAGATGGAGTAATGCACTTTCCTCACTTCTGATGTTAAAATTCAGGCCAAGGGTCTCGGCCGCTTGCTCTGCGGCTTTGTAAAGGAACGCTCCTTCGCCAATCATCTCGTGGATCCTGACCATCTTTATGAGAGGATCTCTGCCATTCGCAACGATGTAAGCTGTACTTAGAACAATTCGGCTATGAAGACACTGGAGATTCAGAAGTCCGCATTGACGGCGTGAAATGTACAATCGCGGAACTGACGCATAAATTATCACTCGGAAACACGGTGGTTACCAGGGAGTCCCCCACCTACTATCATATGGAAGCTTATCCAAAATCGCTCCCCACCCCAATAATTGAAAACAAAGCTGAAACTAAACCTGACGTTACAACAGAAGAGAACGAAGAAGGTAAAAATGTAAAAATTAGGAATGAACCATTTGGGTAAAAAAGAAGAAAATATGAAAATAAATATTAAACCGAAATTTGGAGGTAAAATTAATTTGAAAAGCACAAGAGAGCTTAACAAAAATAGTCCAAAGTTAGAAGATAGTGAAATCCCTATTGTACCTATCAATCCTAACCAATCCCAAAAAACCAAAAACGCCCAAATTCCAGTAAAAAACCCTACAGAGGATATCCCAAGCCTAATGAGCATCCCTACGAGCAACAAATTCCAACCCCTAGAGAGCATCCCCACCCACAACACTTGCGACGACTCAAGCAGAGAAGACTCATTCAATTTAGATAAACCTAGAATTAGGAAAAAGGTTATGAAAAATAATTCGGGAAAAATATTTTATAATAAAAAGTACGAAGAAAAATATAAGGATAGTGACAGTAACCTTTGGAAAAATGAAAAAGTTACTGATGAAAATAAAATAGGAAAGGAATCTCAAAAAGCAAATGAGATCAGGGAAACAGAAAATAAAAACCAATGGATTAATTTCAAAAATAATGCAATAAAATTGCATAATATTTCAGATAGGTTAGGAAAAATCGATGAACAAAATTATTGTTCGCCAGAAATTTGCGAAGGTATTGTTGAGCTTAACGAAAGCCAACAATCTCAATTTAAAAAGCTTCTCGAAAATAAAATTAAAATACACCAGGGAAAGCAACGTAGGGCGACTCATCTAACGAAACATAAAATTGACGTCCAGGGCCACAATCCTATTAAACAGCGATATTATCACGTTAGCCCAAAAATTAAGGAAATAATTTATCAGACAGTTGATAAATTATTAGAACAAGAAATAATCGAACCGTCTTGCTCTGATTGGTCAAACCCTATAGTGATGATTAAAAACCCGGGTAAAGATTATAGATTATGTTTAGATTTCAGAAAGGTTAATAATATTAATAAAAAAGACCTCTACCCAATCCCACTCATGGCAGAAATACTGGACCAGAGATGGCCAACGAGAGGTTCTGACGCTTCTCCTTTCCTCCCGTTTCTTCCCCTTCTCCGACCGCCTTACCGAGAGTTCTCCTCTTCTCGTTGCGTTATACTCGCGCCTTGAGTACACAATGTTAACGCAGCTGTTCGCTTTCGGCGTCTTTCGGGGCCGTTCGGCTTCGTCCGCCCAGCAGCCGAGGAGACTCGACCCCTCTGCACACCGCGCTCGCCACATAATCCGAACGAAGGTGGTAAGAGAGGGGATCACGAACTGACAGATTTTGACTCTTTTGCTCTCGCGTTGGGCATCCCTGTACTGGACACTTTAAGATCGGCAAAATTTATCTCCAAAATTGATTTAAAATTAGCTTATTTACAAATACCTTTGGAAGAAAATTCAAAACCCATAACAGCATTCACAGTCCCTGGAAAAGGCATGTACCAATTTAAAAGGATGCCATTTGGTTTAACCAATGCTCCAGCCACTTTCCAGAGACTGATGGACAAAATTATTACCTTAGATTTGAAACCAAACGTTTTTTGTTACTTAGACGACACAGTGATTATGACTCAAAATTTCGAAGACCATTCAAAATATTTAAATACCGTATTACATAAAATCAATGAGGTAAATTTAAGGATCAGCCCGGACAAATGCGAGTTCGGCTGCTCGGAAATCAAATACTTAGGTTTTAAAGTTAACGACAAAGGACTCCAAATAAACGATGAAAAAATACAACCAATTCTACAATTTCCAAAGCCTAAAAATATTAAACAATTACAACGCATAATAGGGATGGCATGTTGGTACAGGAAATTTATCCCACACTTTGCCGAAATAATAGAACCGATGAACAGACTACTGAAAAAAAGATAAAAAATGGGATTGGGGAACAGAACAAGATGAGGCTTTCCAAAAAATCAAAGATCTCTTAACTTCAGAACCAATTTTAACATGCCCAGATTTCACACAACCTTTCGTACTCGAAACTGACGCGAGTAATACGGGGTTAGGAGCCGTACTTACGCAAACAATTGATGGCGTAAATTACGTGATAGCATACGCGAGTAGAAGCCTAAACGGCGCAGAATCTCGGTACTCGGCATCCAAAAAAGAATGTCTAGCGGTAGTTTGGGTCATACGAAAATTTAGGCCATATTTAGAAGGTTACAGCTTTAAAGTAATCACGGACCACTTAGCGTTGAAGTGGCTCCATAACCTAAAAAATCCCACTGGCCGACTAGCCAGATGGGCATTAGAATTACTAGAATATGACTACGAAATCATGTATCGTAAAGGTAGTTCAAATTTAGTCCCTGATGCTCTCTCGAGATCAGGAGAACCAGCAGAAAATAAAGCGTTCGCATTAGCATGTAGTACTAAAAACCCGAAAGCGGACGTAGAAGACAAAACAGATGACTGGTACTCAACAAAAATGAGACAAGTTAAAAAAAGACCGTAAGAACACGAAAAATGGCGAATCAGAGATTCACAACTCTATTTTTACAGAACTGACCCACTAAAATCTACTCTTTTACCAGACTCTAACCCATGGAAACTAGTCGTACCTAAGAAATTACGAAACCAAGTTCTAAAAGAAAATCATGATGACATACACGCAGGACATTTAGGTTCCGAAAAAACGCACGCGAGAATTTCTGAGTACTACTTCTGGCCAGGGATGTATTCAGAAATAATCAGATATGTAAAAAATTGTAAAGTTTGTTACAGAACCAAACCGAGTAATCAACCAAAATTAGGACAAATGGGAGAAACAATCGTTGAGGAACCATGGACCACGATTGCTGCAGATATCATGGGCCCGTTACCGATTTCAAAAAAGAGGAAGAACCAATATTTATTAGTTTTTGTGGATCTTTTCACAAAATGGGTCGAAATAATCCCGATTAAAAAAGCAAACGGGATCACAATAGAGTCAGAATTTCACAGACGTGTTATTTCGCGTTGGGGAACACCTAGGATTCTCCACACCGATAATGGCACGGAATCTGTCAATAAAACTCTAAGAGACTTAATAGAAAAATTCGGTATCAGGCACACGAAAACGCCAAAATACTACCCCCAAGCAAACCCAACAGAGCGATACAATAGGACAATTAAACAAATAATTAAAACCTAGTTAGAAAACGATCATTCCACCTGGGACGAACATATAGACGATTTGCAGTTCGCAATAAATACTAGCAAAAACTCGTCGACCCAATTTACACCAGCATTCTTAAACTTAGGTCGTGAATTAGAACCACTCCAGTCCCTAAGAAAATGTTTAGAACCCGATAGCGAGATAGAATTCCAAAGTGTCGACAGATGGACCGATAGATTGAGAAAGTTGCGAATAATAAAAGAAGAGGTTCAACAAAATTTAGATGAAGCAAATGAAAGACAAGCTAACAGTTACAATTTAAGAAAAAGACCGGTAGAATTTAAAAAAGGAGATAGGGTTTTAAAAAGGGTAACCAAAGTATCAAATAAAGCGGATAAAAAAGCAGGTAAACTTTACGACTAGTATGAAGGTCCTTTTATTATTAAAAAGAAAATTTCCCCAACTATCTACGAATTAAAAAACCTTAAAGGAAAGAGCATCCGGGAATGGAATATAAATTATTTTAAATTAGAAAACGTAAATACAGATAATGGCACATAGGCGTGGAAAATATTAATGAGTTTAAGTAAGAATATTTAGACGTAAACAAGGGCAAAAATGGCACTGGATCAACAGAATTAACGACACAAACGAACTCGAAAAACTATAAACAACACTCTGAACACAACTACTGTAAAACGACTCTAACAAACAATTTGTAAGATAACAGCTTTCGGACTCCCATTACAAGACAGAAGTAACAGTCTTCTCTGAGAAGAAAGAAAAAGACAGAAACAATTGAACTCAAATAAAAATAAATTCAAAGGAAAATCGACTCCAAAGACAAACAAAAAACAGACTCAAAGGACAATCGACTCTATAAACAAGAAATCTCCACGACAATCGACTACACGGACAGATTATTCGGTTTTCTTTTCATATTTGTTTCAGGAAGAAGATACCCATCGAGGAGGATCAGAAGCGAAGAAACAACGAGAGAAGAGGAACCTAAAGCACAAAACTAGGGACAATTGTAAAGAACTATAATATCAGTTTCGGGAAGGATTGATACTAAAATTTACTTACATACCATGTAACCTTTGTGACAACGAAAAACAATTTGAATTGAGAAAAACTTTACAACCTCAGACTCCAACAGGCAAATTTACTCATACTAATAAAACCGAAACGTGATGATTGTTTAGATTTTAAAATTATTAAAGCAAACCTCAAGAGGAAAACAGCAAATTTGCAAACTTTTGTTTTAATGTCTTTTTTGAGACTATATCAGACTTGGACAAACACATTACGTAAAATTAAAGGTATATACCCAAACCCCCGCGGGGGAGAGGGTGTAACAGAATTGTTACCATAACGCGGGACTCGGTACGACCCTGCACGAAGAGGTTGCCGGACCGCACACGAGACGGAGCGGAATCCCCCGAGGGGACCCGAAGTCCCGAGGAACAGGACAGCTGTTCCTCAGTCTGTGCTCGCCCGACTCTAAGTCGACTGCTCTCGTTTTTTTGGCTACCATGCCGCTTCTCCCCTTGTGCGCGTTACTGGTGCTCTCCTCACTCGACGCCACCGTGTGCTCTCTCCTGGCCCTGAAGACGTTACGCCTAGGAAGCCTCCACAACGGCCTTTTTTTACGGTCGTCTCCGCAACCACCGAGTCACTACTCCTCTGCGAGGGAACTCATCGCCCGCCAGCACCCGCCATGGGCTGGCAATCTCACATCGCCATGTAAGTGGTCAATAAAAACCACGTCTTTATTTTAATTCTACCTTTTGTTTTATTGTGTTCTACCCTTACTCTCGGCTTTCCGATCTCCCAATTTCCCTCCTTGGTATTACCTCCGTAATAAGGTTCGACAGTTCGAGCGCGACCTGCCGATCCATCATAACACAATCAACAAATCAAAGCTACTGACCATCAGGCAGCATATTGTTGACAGAATACGAGTACCATCTAACGCTAGGAGAAGTCTAGATCGGAGAGAGAGGTGGATCAGAGAAAATCAACAGTTTTTATCTGACCAATCTCAACTCCTCCAACACCCTCCAGTTACTGTCGAACATCCGCCCAAACCAGAGGAAGTCGAAGCATTTTGTAGAGAAGTCTACGAAGTTCAACATCCACTTGAAGAATGCTCAAAGAACATAAATAGCTTCAAGGTGCTGTGCAATGCCCTCATAACACCTAAGGAGGAATGCCGAACTATCACTACTGAGGAGGTGAAAAACGTATTAAGAGGCATGAAGAACTATTCCGCTCCGGGACCCGATGGTTGAACCTTCTGGTGGAAAAAGTTTCCTTCAACCCACCAGCATCTGACCCTAATTTTCACCTCATAACTAAAGTCGGAAGAGCCTATTCCGGAGTGGTTGGTGGAAGGGCGCACAGTGCTCCTGCCGAAGATGGGCAACATAGCTGACCCTAAGAATTACAGGCCAATAACTTGTCTGAACACACTGTATAAGATCTTCACAGCCATCCTAAATGATAGGATTGTTCGGACAATTGGACCTGTGTGGCGAGAAATGTATGAACAACGCAGCTCAAAGAAAGGCGTAGCAGGATGTCGGGAGAACTTTCTCATCGATAGATGTGTCTGTAAAGATGCAGCATCCTATCAACGATTTCTCTTCATGGCCTGGATTGATTACCGGGAATCTTACGATTCAACCTCCCATAAACTTATCATCTGTCTGTTGGAAAGCTTAAAGGTTGATCTACACATTTTGGGGTGCATAGAGAGATTAATGCCGCTTTGGAAAACCGGATATACTATCTGACCTGGAAAACATCGTGTGATCACTAACAGTATCACAATTCTGAGAGGTGTGTTTCAGGGCGACACCATGAGCCCTCTCCTCTTTTGCCTCACGTTATTGTCACTATCTCTCGCACTTCGCCATTCCGAAGGGTACCTCTGCGGCAAACCTGCAAACCGAAAGCATAAGGTCAATCATGTATTTTACATGGATGATCTTAAGATCTACACTACCGTTGGAAATTGTGCGCACGACTCGCGTGAGCGCTATTAAAAATCACTGCTGACTTCGAACCAGGATATTTCGGCGAAAAAAAGAGATAGGGCATTTTTTTTTAAACAGTTGGAAAGCTCATGAAATTCCACGTCTATTGGTACCCAACAAATATTTTATTGACCTTCTGTAAATAGTACAGTACCTGAGAAGTTCAACAAAAAAATTCAAGATTTTCTCAAATTTTATACCTCAAATTCAACTTTTTGCACGACCTAGGCAAATTGTTTCAAAAATCTGAAAATTATACGACATCGAGCCTGACATCTTACCTTTAATTTAACCCAAGAAAACCTAAAAAATCTTGATGGATGCCCGAGATATGATTAAAACTGTGCAATCGTATCTGATCTCGATTTTAATCGACGATCACGGTTTTCGGCTGGTCTTCTACTCGCCTCCTTCGTTGAGGGAGGACCGAATAGGCCACGCAGAGAGGTGGCGCCTAAGTGGACATTCTCCTATTCTTTAATATGGAGATAATATTAGATTTAAATAATTGTTAACAATCACAAATAACGATAAATATTTTTTTTCATTCACCATAATTTGAAATAAAAATTACTAATGAAAAGAACCAAATGTATAAGACGCGCCAACTTAGTGCGTGGCCTATTCGGTCCTGCCTCAACGAAGGAGACAGAAGCGCTATACGACAGTTTTGCGCTGGAGAGACGTTTCGCAACCAGCGACGCACGACGAGGGAGACATTTTACGCAGATCACGAAAGAAAAAAAATTGTTGCGCCGTGAACATCATAACTTGTTACTGGATCATCCGAAACAAAACAAAAAAAATGCATTGAGAAAGTGATATGTCTCCCCAGGTAATCAGAGGCCGTTTTTTTTTTATATATGGCATTTTGAAGCCGAAAACGCGATTTTCGCTAAAAAAATCGGTTAATTTGTTATTGTAAAATAAAAAGAAATTGCTAGAATAAAAAAAAACTCTTCTGGACAAGATTTGTCATAACATCTGACAAAATACAAGTGACTACAAGCTGTATCACATCTAAGAGGGGGGTCTTTCAAGGAGACTCTCTAAGTCCGATACTTTTCTGCATCTCCCTCTTGCCTCTGTCTATTGTGCTTCGAGGCAAAAGCTCTGGATACCTATATGGCCCGCCGAACAGAAGAGAATATAAGGTCAACCACCTTTTATACATGGACGACCTTAAACTCTTTGCTTCCTCAAAAAAGGACCTTAACATCCTTGTAGATGCGGTAAATAGGTATTCTAAAGCGATTGGCATGAGCTTCGGACTGGAGAAGTGTGCCTGCGTCCACCTACACCAAGGAAGACTAGAAACTACATCATCTCGTGACGATCAGAATGTCCAACTCATAGGCGGAATACCATTCAACATCTTGGTATTGGAGAAACATATACATATCTTGGAATACCGCAAACGGAAACCCAAATGTGCATAACTTGAAAACGGCCCTTAGAAAAAGGTATCGCCAAATTCTCAGAAAAATTTGGGCTTCCGAATTATCTGGAAAGAATAACATGCAGGCACCAACATGCTGGTCGTTTCTATACTGCTCTACACGTTTGGTGCAGTAAAATGGAACGTCGATGAGTTAAAACAACTTGATCGAAGCACACGCAAGATGATGACAGTACAACGAAGTCTTCATCCTAGATCTTCCGTCCCTCGAGTATATCTCCCTCGCGATAAAGGGGGTAGAGGCTTGCTAAGCTTAGAGTGTCTTCATCGAAGAACGGTTCTGGCTACAGCCTGCTCAGTTCTAAAAAGCACGGATTCCCTTATGCGACTCGTACATCAACATAAAGTCGGCAATGCTGCGGCGTTTCTATACCATGCAGCAGACAGGGCCGCAGAGGAGCTTGACCTCCCATTTAATTCCAGCGACACTACACATGGCCTAGCATCAATAACACCTCTGGTGCTCAAAAGTCGTATACAGGAAGCAGAACATACGCTCCTACTAAGAGAACATGTTTGCAAACCCCTTCATGGTAAGTTCTACGGCATCATAGGTAGAGAAGAGCTCTCGATGGGTCTGTCCAACATGTTTCTCAAGTCTGCTGGATTGAGATCGGAGACTGAGGGATTTCTTTTTGCTTTGCAATACGGCGTTATAGACACCTTAGTTTACCGCGAGCACATAATGAATGTACCTGTACGCGATACCAACTGCCGAGCGTGCAAGCAAGAGCCAGAAACACTAGGACATGTTCTTAGTGAATGCTCTAAATATGCACGCTACGCGTACATAGAGAGACACAATGCAGCTCTAAAAGTGTTATATTACCATCTTAGGCATTTCTATGGTGTTGATCTATTGCCCGTTTTTCCATAAGCCCAGGGGGAACTCGAGTCCGTTGTGGAGAATGATCAGTGTAAAATCTACTGGAATTTCTCATTCTCCACCACTTAGCGTATCAGTGCTACAAAGCCTGACATTGTCCTCCAAGATCTGAAGAACAAGATCATTTACGTCATTGAATTCTCGGCACCAGCCGATGGTAATATCACGGCAAAGGGGGAGAAAAACGGGCGAAATATCAAGCACTTCTTTTCGAGCTGAGTAGGCTGTACCAATGCTACAAAGTCCATCTTATAATTCTCATACTCGGCTGTCTTGGAGGTATGAAAGCTTCATTTATCAGCCAACTCAACAAGATTCCGGCTTGCCAGCGTCAGGCTGATTTCGTCGCGAACCGGATGCAAAAGACTGTTCTCCTGGGATCACTCCATCTGGTCCGTCAACACCTTCATCTCCAACTGTCTTGTCTGCCGCGTAAAGTCATCCGCGGCTAGATACCCGACTCCAAGGAACAGTGTTGCCCGATGTTATCACGCATAAATTTCCCGCTCTTGCTTACCTTCTAGGAAAGAAGGAGCAGAAGCGGATGACGTACACGTTCCAGTAGCTTTGGGATTGGTTTCTTTAAGGAACCCTGATCGAAGCTTCCGGAGCCTACAACTTCTCATAATAATAGATCTTTATTAAGATGCCAACAACATATACAAAGTATTCAGAAAATATTCATGGAAGGGCACTTAAAGGGCCGAAGTACAGCTTAGACCTGCTTTGCAACCTAACTATATATACATATATATATATATAAACCATTCGGTTTCGGTTTCGATTCCCTTGGAATAGAACCGAAGGGCTTATGACAAAGCCACCGAACGCGTCCTCGGGTTGCGGATAGAGGGTCCCCGTACCAAGGGTTTCTGCTGAATATGGTTACAACAATTAATAAGCAGTCGCGGACAATTGTCCAGGGATGGTCCCGAAGGAATAACCCCTAAGCGAAAGTGTGAGAACCGTGCCGAAAGCTGCATGGCACCTGGGTGAGGTGTCTTTAACGGTGACTCTGGGATACCGGGCGACGTCTCAGAGTATCAGCCTTATCCTTGCACGCGGGGCTCTACAAGGATTGACAAACCCTTTTCCTAGCTGCTCGTGGGAACAACAATGAAACCAACAAACCACCAAAATGTTGTAGATGCGGTTCAAAACGATCGAACGCGCAGAGCACCCGACAATGGATCGGCAAACAATGCCGATCATCTTAGAGTTCGGGGTGCTGAAAATAATTTAGATGGAAACACGACGACGAACCGGCGAAACGCCCACATTCAGTGGACGGATCAACTTAAGAATGACGTGCTTGACTGCTACGATGCCAGTATTATCCCTGTTCGCGGAGGCTTTATGGCGCGTATGCATACTCTGTGGTGCCAGAAACACCCAGAGCTTCAATACGTTTTGCATCAGTCTTTGCGAAATCAAGCCGACTACCTCCGGAAAAATGGATATGTACGCGGAGCGCTTCCTCAACCGTTGCTTGAACAAGCTGCAGACGAAGATAAAACGACATTAAGACCAACCGCAGAAAGCAGGCACCTTCTGGAAGATGATCGCAATTTCAGTACAAGGAGGAACATCAACATGCAAGTTCCTCTTAAGCCCCAAGATCTGGCTGAAATGGATGCCTCCATTCGTGGAGATATCTCGCAAGAGTCCGACCTCTGGCCCATCAATTGCTCAGTTTATGGTGCTGCGAGAGCTTTGGCTGATTCAAATCGAAGGCTGAAACCGACGATGGATCAGAAGACCAGAAGACGCTTGCATCAACTGAACAAGAAAATTGGATGGGCAAGACAGAATGCGTCCCGTGTTCAATGTGTGATTGACTACATAACATCTGGTAGACCTTTCACGGAAAGGGTTCGAAAGTTCGCTCAAGAACTAAGGACCTTGAATCACACACTGAACAAGTCAAAGCTGCTGACAATCAAGCAGGATATTGTTGACAAAATAAGGCTGTTATCTGACGCAAGGAGGAGGATACAGAAGAGGGAGAGATGGAACAGGGAGAATCCACAGTTTCTTGCTGACCCATCATGCCTCTTCAGTGATCCCCCTGTTTTTGTAAAAAATCCACCCAAGCCCAAGGAGGTAGAGACTTTTTGGAGAGAGATGTACAAGATCCCGAAAACACTAGAGTTGAAAGAAGATACTGACAATATCATCCGCTTCAAGGAGTTTTGCGACAGCCTCATAAAATCTGAGGAGGAGTGCCCATCAGTCACTGCCGAAGAGGTGAAAAAAGCACTTAGAGGCACGAAGAACTTTTCCGGTGCTGGACCAGATTGTATTAAGAACTTTTGGTGGAAGAAGTTTACTTTTATACACCAACATTTAGCCCGCATATTCACCTCATATATAAAGTCGGAGACGCCCATCCCGCAATGGCTGGTGTTAGGACGCACTATACTCCTACCGAAAAAAGGCAACTTGTCCAGACCAGAGAATTACAGGCCAATAACTTGTTTAAACACACTGTATAAGATCTTTACAGCTGTCCTAAACAACAGGATCGTTCGACGAATTGAGCCTGTATGGCGAGAGATGTACGAACAGCGAGGCTCGAAAAAAGGTGGCCTGTCAATGGCCTGGATTGACTACCGGAAAGCTTTCGATTCAACCTCTCATAGACTTATCATCTGTCTGTTGGAAAGCTTGAAGGTACATCCACACATAGTGAGATGCATAGAGAGACTGATGCCTCTTTGGAAAACTAGATTTACCATCTCATCTAGGAAACATCGTCTGACGACGAACAAGGTCACCTTCCAGAGGGGCATCTTTCAAGGGGATAGTATGAGCCCTTTGCTTTTTTGCATCACACTTCTGCCTCTATCTCTCGCACTACGAAATTCTCCTGGATACCTCTGTGGCGACACTAATCAGCGTGAGCATAAGGTAACTCATGTATTTTATATGGATGACCTGAAGATCTATGCCGTTGGTAAAAGCAAACTTCAAACTGCTATAAATATCGTCAAGAACTACACAGGAGAGATTGGGATGGACTTTGGTTTGGACAAGTGTGCCAAAATTCATTTGAAGAAAGGAAAGATTACTGGCGTTCCCAAGGACCTTGAGCTTGTAGATATAAGTGTTATTAAACGTCTTAACACTGGAGAGACCTATACATACCTGGGCGTGCGTCAAAGCCGCATTCAGGACGTAACATCAGTGAAGGAGTCTCTCCGAAGCAGATACAAGCATCTTCTTAGACAGATTTGGTCTTCCAATCTGTCGGCGTTGAACAAGGTATCTGCGACTAACATGCTTGCCGTCCCGGTTCTACTCTACTCGTTTGGGGTGGTTCAATGGACGAAGAACGAGCTTAAGGCCCTGGATGTCACCACGCGTAAGATCATGCATATGCATAAAAGCTTGCATATCAATTCGTCAGTTCCACGATTATACATTTCACGCCGTCAAGGCGGACGCGGACTTCTGAATCTCCAATGTCTTCATAACCGAATTGTTTTAAGTACAGCTTACATAGTTGCGAATGGCAGAGATCCTCTCCTAAAGATGGTCAGAAACCACGAGATGATTGGCGAAGGAGCGTTCCTTTACAAAGCCGCGGAGCAAGCTGCAGAGGCCCTTGGCCTGAATTTCAACATCAGAAGTGAGGAAAGTGCATTACTCCATCTAGATGCTTCACGTCTAAAAGCCGAAGTAAAGAAAGCAGAGGTTAGAAAATTTCACCAAGAGCTACTCGACAAGCATATGCACGGAAACTTTCACAGAAATGTAGAAAAACAGTCCTTGTCAAAGGAGCAAACTTTTGCTTTCCTCAAATCATCAGGGCTCAATTCAGGTACAGAGGGCTTCATTTTCGCATGCCAGGACGGTGTAATCTCCACCTTAGCATACCGCGCCCGCATTTTATGTCAAGAAGTTCCCAGTGATAGGTGCAGAGCGTGTCATGCACACGCTGAGTACTTAGAACACATACTATCGGGGTGTCCGACCCACGCAGGAACAACGTATATCTATAGACATAATGCGGCCCTAAGAGTACTTTATTACCACCTTTGTCGCTCTTACGGTGTTGGTCGCGACCCCGTATAATTAAAGAAAAAGTTAAACAACCACCGCAGGGTACCACTAAGAGCAACTGCCATCTAAAAATAATGTCAATAGCCCCCAGTAGAACCGCGGTAAGATACACTTATGGCCACGTCTCACATCCGTGAGATGGGTGATCACAGGGCACGACGAAATCACAACGACAGGCCGGCGAAACCCTCGTGTGTCTAGAGGACACGAAGCGACCCAAGGATGACAGCTTTCTGCATCCATCTCGCAAGTACCTTGGCATATTTTTGGCACGCGGGAATGGCTTTAAGGTTACGAACCAGTGATAATTTAGCACCTCCGCGAACACCTATCACAAGGACAATTACTTGTACCGAATATTTTGGGTACAGTCGTTGCAGCTCTCTTTTAAGGTCTTGATACCTCTCGTCTTTTTCTTTCTCCTTTGCAGTGATGTTGTATTCGGACGGAGCCGAGAATTTGATCACGAATATAGTTCGTTTCTCGAAGTCTTGGAGAACAATGTCAGGCCTCGAGTGCGCAACGGAGACTGCTGCCCGAAAATCGTAGTTCCAGAAAAGCCCTCTGTGCCTGAATTGAGCCCTGATGATTTGAGGAAAGAAAAAGTTTGCTCCTTCGACAAGGACTGTTTTTCTACATTTCTTTGAAAGTTTCCGTGCATATGCTTGTCGAGTAGCTCTTGGTGAAATTGTCCAACCTCTACTTTCTGTACTTCGGCTTTTAGATGTGAAGCATCTAGATCGAGTAATGCACTTTCCTCACTTCTGATGTTAAAATTCAGGCCAAGGGTCTCGGCAGCTTCCTACGCGGTTTTGTAATCATTTCGTGGTTTCTGACCATCTTTAGGAGAGGATCTCTGCCATTCGCAACGATGTGAGCTGTATTAAAAAATTTTCGGTCATGAAGACATTGGAGATTCAGAAGTCCGCGTCCACCTTGATGGCGTGAAATCGCGGAACTGACGAATTGATATGCAAGCTTTTATTCATATGCATGATCTTACGCGTGGTGACATCAAGGGCCTTAAGCTCGTTCTTCGTCCATTGAACCACCCCAAACGAGTAGAGTAGAACCGGGACGGCAAGCATGTTAGTCGCAGATACCTTGTTCAACGCCGACAGATTGGAAGACCAAATCTGTCGAAGAAGATGATTGTATCTGCTTCGGAGAGACTCCTTCACTGATGCTACGTCCTAAATGCGGCTTTGAGGCACGCCCAGGTATGTATAGGTCTCTCCAGTGTTAAGATGTCTAATAACACTTATATCCACAAGCTCAGGGTCCTTGGGAACACCAGTAAGCGGATGATATTGTCAGTATCTTCTTTCAACTCTAGTGTTTTCGGGGTTGCGATCATCTTCCAGAAGGTGCCTGCTTTCTACGGTTGGTCTTAATGTCGTTTCATCTTCGTCTGCAGCTTGTTCAAGCAGCAGTTGAGGAAGCGATCCGCGTACATATCCATTTTTCCGGAGGTAGCCGGCTTGATTTCGCAAAGACTGATGCGAAACGTGTTGAAGCTCTGGGTGTTTCTGGCACCACAGAGTATGCATACGCGCCATAAAGCCTCCGCGAACAGGGATAATACTGGCATCGTAGCAGTCTAGCACGTCTTTCTTAAGTTGATCCGTCCACTCACTGTGGGCGTTTCGTCGGTTCGTCGTCGTGTTTCCATCTAAATTATTTTCAGTACCCCGAACTCTAGGATGATCGGCATTGTTTGCCGATCCATTGTCGGGTGCTCTGCGCGTTCGATCGTTTAGAACCGCATCTACAACATTTTGGTGGTTTGTTGGTTTCATTGTTGTTCCCACGAGCAGCTAGGGAAAGGGTTTTTCTATCCTCGTAGAGCTCCGCGTGCAAGGATAAGGCTGATACTCTGAGAGGTCGCCGAATGTCCCAGAGTCACCGTGTAGGGCACCTTACCTAGGTGCCATTTAGCTTTCGGCACGGTTGTTACGCCTTCGCTTAGAGGTTATTCCTTCGGGACCATCCCTGAACAATTGTCCGCGACTGCTTATTAATTATTGTAACCATATTCTGCAGAAACCCTTAGTACAGGGACCCTCTATCCGCAACCCGAGGAAACGTTCTATGGCTTTGTCATAGGTCTTTCAGTTCTATTCCAAAGGAATCGAACCCGAATCCGAATGAAAATAAAATAAATAAACCGATATCTGTAGAAACAGAAACAAGGACAATTTTCTTACACGCTTTGACACGTATGCCGAATAAACGATTAAGTTCGAAGCTCCATTGGATTGATTCATCGTTATATATAATAATATAATTTATTATTACAACACTTGTTACGTCACACATGGTAATATTCCGCTTTGTACCGTGGACACCTGCTACAAAAAAAACCTGCTAGTCCGTAAGATTACAACGACAGTCGGCGGAAAATTACCACGCTAGTGCAGGGTCCTCCTATTTCCTACGACCGACGGTTTAATTTTCAGCAACTGACGTGAAATAACATTCGCTGCCGCAGCGTATTTTATGGATCAGTGCCATTTTACCACGACAGAATATGTCAAATATCTGAGGACATTTTGTACAGTGTACAACGACCACCTCTTCAGTAGTGTTGATCACTAATACATGACACTTCCCGTTTTCATTCGTGACTGCAGCTTCCCCTAAATAGATTCCGTCCGGAGTCTTGATACGGGGTATGTACCCCTCTCGAACTTCGGAATTTGATACATCTAGCGCGATTGCTTGACGAGTTCGTCTTTGAATCCTTAATATGCGAGCAAACGGTTTCATTACCGATTTTAATCTTCTCTTAGCTTCATTGGATTCTTCGTCTACGAACGGAATTGGTATTACTGGGTTAGAGGCCTTGACAATAGTATTGCATCTAAAGAACATTTTGACTTGTTCCTGTCGGAGGAAGCGTCGGCCCAGATTTCCATCTGTAGAGATATGGAAATTATTTCTTACCACGTAGAATTCCACGGGGGCCCCTAAAACCATAGTTTCGAGTATGCCTAGGATCTTTACTCCGTGCTCGGTTATTCCATACATTGTAGTAAGTTTGTTCGGTGGAATCATGAGTTCTTCTTGTAACGCTTCAAGTTTTATCAGATTAACCCCTGATCCTGGATCGACCAGGAAGGATGCCATCGGAATGCGAAATTCCGTCCTGCTGACGAGCTAGATTAAAGTTTAAATTTTTCTGATCCTTGCTGCCAGAAGGGGTATGGGAAAGGCGGGCAGGGATAGCCAGGAGAGTACCCAGGGAATTATTGCAACATTGGCGAAGGGTATGCCGAATTTAACTTCGCATTCTGTATGTCAGGTACCTTGAAAATACTTTGCTGCTCGGGGTGGAAAGACTTCTCCTTATAGTGAGCCCATGGGCTTGTAGATCTGGCTCCTTCCGCTTTATCCGTTTTATTTGTCACATCCGAGGAGGTTTGTTATGCCACCCTATAGGTTGAGACCGATAACTCTAAAGCTGAGTTATACTTTTTCACTTCTTCGACATGTAAAGCATACTTGTATGCTTCCGCTTAGTCCTTTGGACGACTCTTATCCACAATGGTCGCTACTTCGTCCGGAAGTCCGCGAATGAACGCCGTCAAGGCTACGTCCTTAACTGGCTTAATCATTAGTTCGCTTTCCTTAACTCGCTTAGAATTATCTGTGCCGTTAACGTATTTGTATGTGTATTTTCCTTGCAAAGCATGCTTTGTCCCGATCAACAACACCTGCATCCTATCATAACAATCACTGACCGTTTCTTGCTTTGTCTACGTAAATTTCATGATTTCCTGAAAATACCATTGAAATCTCTTCCCAGATGCAAGACGTTTCTTCAAATGTTTAACAAGTTAATCTACAGTTTTGAATTTCTTATCCCTTACACTTTCTCTTGCAACGCCTGTTAGTTTGCAGAGCATGATCTTGATAAAAGGAGCTTGATTATCTGACGGTGTGTAGACCGCTCTATTAACTATGTCATGCAAGAACTCTTTGAAGGGGATGTTCTTTCCATCAGAATGAGGGATTTGAGATGTTGCTCGTTGTGGTGCGATTTTGTTCTAGAAATTACAACATCGCTCGCGTTGAATCGACGTTCAACGTTGTGCCACCTGGGTTGATATTAGGATAGAAACCGGGCACATTAGTTCTATACAAATCTGTATTTACGTTTTGGTCCGGCATTTTGATTCTATGGTTTCCAATACCTTATTTATTAATCAAGATTTATATTGACAGAGTTTTAAACTTTTAGAGTCTTAAATCCAGAATAATTTAAATCTTTATTTTGTTTAAGATTTAAATATTCATTAGTCGTCTAGTACATCCGGGAAATCCTAGATTAAGCCTCTTTTTTTCTTTTTCTTTTTTAGTATAATAGTTTGATTTCACTCATTAATTCTTTTTCCAATTCATCTACAAGTTCTGATAAAATGTTTATAACATTTTGAAATCCTTAATTAGGTTGTTAAAAAAAATGCCTTTAAAGTCACTAGCGGATCGTACTAATCGCTTTCCAAGAGTTACCATTGCTTGCTCTATTTCCGAAATGGAAATCAACAATTCTTTTTGGGCTGTTAGTCGTTCCGACATCTTATAATGTCTCTCTCTCTCTGTCTGTCTGTCTGTCTTGTCTCTCTCTCTCTCCAATTACGTTGCTGAATTTTACTATCGAAGGATAATTAGCCTCCAAATAATAGTAGAATTTATTTTATGGTGACCTAAGTCACTAACATCAATTCGTTAATTGATTATTTATCGCAAGCCATTCAAATAGTCAAAATGAAATATCACAAGAAACTTGAATACTGACGTCAATTATCTCAAATTGAAGTTACTTAAAAAAATACTCGACCCTGTGTATTTAATTGGATAACTAAAATGTAATGCTGCCTTGCGAACTACGACGCCCAGGAAAACCAGGAGCTCAAAACAGTTCAGATTTTGGTCTGATTAGCGCAGGACGCAAAGTTTCATTAACCCATAGTTGGCATTTCTTCAGAAAATAACATTATGAATTGGGAAAACACAGAAAAAGCTACAAATAGCCCAGGCTTTGAATATTACCATGTGTGAAGTAACAACTGTTGTAACAATAAAATATATTATTGTATATAACGAAGAATCAATCCAATGGAGCTTCGAACTTAATCGTTTATTCGGTATGCGTGTCAAAGCGTACTCATTTGTCCATGAGTATTTCCGACAAATACGTGTCGGTCGGTGTCGGGGCTTTGCGAGGGAGGCCCTACGAGCCACATTAAGGGGGCTGCACCTTAATGCGAACGGAGTAGATGAGGCCAGGGATGGGGGGAGACCAGGCCTTGAGGGGTGCGCTATCGCCAACCTACACCCCACCTCCCAGCAGAGACATGTTGCGATGCCCTTCCTTTTGAAAGACATTGCGTGGCACTGGTTCCAACAGAACAGATTAAGATGGAACATGTGGGACCAGTGCAAGCGGCATTTCCAAGCCCGCTTTTGGGGACGCTTTCTACCAGGAAAGGTTAGAAGAGCAGATCCTCTCACGCAGGCAAGGCCAAGAGGAACTGGTAGCAGATTACCTGAATTGCATGTATGGGCTCTACCAGCTCTCAACCAGGCCAATGGATCTCGAGGTCCAAATGAATCGAGTATCCGCGAATCTCAGATCCGACTTTAGGAGGGCCATCAGACGTTACGAATTTACTGACTATAACGGTCTGGCAGAATCCGTCGGAGTTAGCGCAGTTAATTAAGGCCCTAATTTCGACAATAGAAAGCGACAAGCGGGGCTCAATTGCAAACTTGGGCAAAGACGAAGCCAAGAACAAGCCCAAGGCCGAGGGATCCAACAGATGCAATGATAGGACAAAAGAGTCACTTCCAAATCTGCTGTCCAAAGAACCGAAGGCGCAATTATTGTCGTCGGTGCGGTAAGGAGGACGTGGCCACCAAGAGTGCGAACTGTCCGGGAACTGTCCGGGAAACAGAAGAAGGGAGAAGGCGTAGGGGTCAGGCCTTCTTCCTCCAGTCTCGGAACGACCCCACAGGACGGCAGACAATTACCGGAACAGAATGGGCCCGAGCCGATGGAACCGGCAGTAGTGGGGATAGCTCAAGAGACGAATCCCGCTGCGATAGATACTCCGTTGCACTCGGCAGACAAGACCCCGGTAATCCGTACGGTAGAAACGGAAGACACCATCGTTCTTAACACGAGAACGAGGGTTAGGGAAAAACAGAACCCCTGGGAAGAGAATCAGGTAATACTGGCTCTTCTGAAGTCAAATGAGTCACCCGCAGTTGCACCTGAGGAGGGTTCGCTGCTGCCTCTGTGACTAGAAGTGAAGGAGCCCCCAAGAGAGGACAAAGGGCTTACCCTGCGAGTCTTTACGACTGGGCGCATCGGTAACACCCCTAAGGTCCTCGCGTTGATTGATGTTGGGGCATCCCGAACAGTAATGGGAGATATCGGCTTGGTTATAGCAGAACGATACAAGGCAGCATTGCACACGACACCGAACCAAGAGGTTATGACTGCTGACGGTACCTTCAGTCCACTTCATGCCACGTGTTATCTCCCAATTGAAATCGATAGTGTTTCGCGAATGATGAAGATCCATATTGTCCCGAGTGTGGGAGAACAGGTATTCCTGGGGTTGGATTTCATCCACACATTCGGAATAGTACACGATGGCAGTAAGCGAGGCTGGTATATGGCAGATTATCCGGAGTTAGTCCACCACTATACCGAAGAGGGTACTGAGCTGGAAGTGGAGAGGAGGGGTGAAAATTCGACAACATTAGACCAGTGTTGCGGCCTCAGAGAAATAACAGCTTAAGAGCGACAAGTTCTGGACACGTTAGTTGCCGGGATTATTAAGCCTCCTCCTGAAGTACTTCCAGCAACCGATCGAATAACTCATAGCATAGACGTCGGGGGACACCCGCCGATAAAACAGAGGTATTATCGAGTGTCCCCAAAGATCCTAAAAAATATGCAAGATGAGGTGACTCGAATGTTGGCCGAGGGAATAGTAGAGCCATCGAAAAGCGGGTGGTCCAGTTCCGTAGTAATGGCGCGGAAGTCCGACGGGACGTATAGATTTCGCGTGGACTACCGATGGCCGAAGATAGTAGGGAGTACACAGCGTTTACAGTCCCAGAAATGGGGCTCTTTCAGTCCACAAGGATGTCCTTCGGACTGTCAGGAGCCCTCGTGACATTTCAGCGACTGATAGACTCCCTCATAGGGCCGGACACCGAGCCAAACGTTTACGCGTACCTCGATGACATAGTCATCGTAAATGAGACGTTTAAGGTCCACCAGGAATGGGTAGCGCGACTCATAGACCGCTTACAGGGCGCCGGACTGACAATAAACCCAATGAAATGCGAATTCGGGAGACTGACCTGTGTTATCTCGGATTCCTGGTGAATCAGGAGGGTTTACAGGTCGACCAGGACAAGGTTGAGCCTCTTTTCTCCTACCCAGCCCCAAGGACAATAAAGCAACTGAGGCGGTTCTCGGGAATGTTTTCGTGGTACCGTCATTTTATACCCGACTTTGCGACCGACGCGGAACCACTAAATAAACTGCTTAAGACGAACGTCCCATGGGAATGGGGAACCGAAAAGGAAAGCGCGTTCGCTAAGCTTAAAGAGCAAGTTGCAACAGCACCGATTTTGACATATCACTACTTCGAAGTCCCGTTCGTGCTCCAGACCGACGCGAGCGATTTTGGTCTTGGGGCAGTCTTAACGCAGATGCAAGACGGCGTTGAGAGGGTGATCGCTTTCGCGAGTAGGACCATGTCGGACGCGGAAAGAAAATACTCGGTCACGGAAAAGGAATGTTTAGCTGTGATCTGGTCGGTTAGAAAATTCCGCTACTACCTGGAAGGGTTTCACTTCACGGTGGTCATCGACCACAGTTCGTTGCGATGGCTACACAACCTTCATAATCCAACCGGTCGATTGGCGCGATGGGCACTTGAGCTCCTCGAATACGATTTTGAGGTCGTACACCGGAATGGGGTACCAAATCACGTGCCTGACGAGTGGTATCGTAGACGACTACGCGAGGCGGAAGAGACCCAAAGAAAATTCCACGGGTGGGGGGGAAAAAAGTACAAGACATAACATTTCTGATGCGGGCATCTTTAATCTTGAGCTGTTTAATACTGGGTTCATAGTAATTTTTGGCGGTCTGTTTACATTTCCAGTTGTGATTATCTGTTTTCCCCCTCCCCACTAATTGTCTCAGCGGATGCTTCAGTCTAGCCAGGGTAAGGTAAATAGAGACAATTAAAACAGATTTTTTAATTAACAAAAAGTATCAAAAGTATTTATTCCCTTATAAACATTACAATTCTAACTTATTTCCTAGTGTCTTGTGTGACGTGTGTGTGTGTTGTAAGAGTTACAGATAATTAATCGACAGTAATCGGTTTAACAAATATCCATGCCCTAAATCTATCCCTCAATGGTCGGTACGGTAATTGTAGAAGGAGAGGTTGAGGTAGGGAACGATACGGTATACTGTCGGTATGTCGGTAATATATTGGTAAGTCTATGACAAATGGTAACCATAGTGCGCCTATAGGTTAACATTTGTATTGGCTAAATTGGCATCCACAAGTGCGCCTACTGGGTGCGAATTTATTTCCCTTTATTGTAATTTTAAACGGAATTTTACTAAGTGTCGGTAAAGCCGGAAATGGTGATAAATGGTAACTACAGGTGCTCCTGTCAGTTAACCTTAATGTCTTAGATTTTTGTGACGACAAGTGCGCCTGTTCGTAACAGAATTTGTACACGCATTTGTAAAGTCGGTAACGTCGATAATGCGCGAAGTGGCAACCAGGGGTGCGTCCGTCGATTGATATTTCTACCGCTTTCGCAATTGACAATTACCGGTGCTCCTGTCCATTGGCAAATAAGAGACCTCATAATATACATACAGATATATGCCCTCGAAAAGATCGTGCATCAAGTCTACTGTTCACTTTCGTTAAATGAAAGCCATTGTCTTTGTTGAATAAACATTGTTCTTTAACTCCTCTTTTAGAAACGTCTTCCAATTGTACATTTTTTCGTAATTGTAGACTCCGTCTACATTTATTAAAATGCACAAGAGTACAAAAAGGAATACTATGTAATCGCGAAGCTATGTGCGGGGGGGGGGGGGGGGCAAGTAATTGTTGGGTAAACAGCTGCAAATTTGTTCATTCCAGCGTGACTACCCAACGTATTTCCTACCTCTAAATCCTCAGAAAAGATGTACGATTGAAAAATGATATCGGTCATACATTGTTGACAGTATTTAGTTTTCCATTAATCAGCCTGAATAATATTTGTTATAATATGCTATTCTTCACTCAATTTTTTATGTACTCCATTATTTGAGGAAACAATCTAGGTATTTCCAGAAAAATGTTTAGGCTTTCACGTAATGCTTATACCGTACAGATTCTTGGGCACAAATAGCATTTCATTATTAAAAAGTTTTTCTTAAAATGTGTTTCCCACTACGAATTCTTTAAAATCAGTAAGACCCTTTTTTCTCAAAAGTTGAGAGCGTTTGGATTCAGTTTCACCATTTTCAAATATTGAACCATATTTATCGAAAAATTGGTCTGTTTCCCTTAATAAAGAATCCGTAATTTATTCATTTTTCAACGTAGGTAGAATGTCCCTTTTCAATTATGGTATATACAGGGTGTCCATGTATTCAAAATACATATTTCTATTTTTTTATTCCTTGTGAAAAACTGAATAGAAAATGATCAATAAAAAAATTTGATTAAATGCATAAGTACCGAGTAATTAGAAATCAAAGATTAACCAATCAAAAAAATGCGTTAGATAGCCGACAGTCCATGGGCCATCGCTAAGAGTATGTGAGAATACAAGTTCAGAACGTATAATTTCCCCTCCGTTTATTTTTGTAGGAGGTTTTGACTCTTTGGTGCAACTAAACACTTAAACGAGATTCGAAAATTAAAAAGTATCTTTTCCGTAGCGACCAAATTATAAAACATTGCTCGACAATTAAATTAAAATGCATGCGTTGTTTGAAATCTGTAGAATCCTCCTGAATTCTTAGCATTTCATCCCCATATCTGATGTGCAACCCACGCCAAATCATCCTCTAGTTTTCGAAAATTCAATACAGTGACTCTAATTCGAAAACTTGCCAGGCTTTCGGCGATACTGGTAGTAATTGATGCCAAAAAAGTAGAAAAAAAAATTTCATCCCAATATCTGACGTGGAACCCACGCCAAATCATCCCTTAATTTTCGAAAATTCAATACAATGACTCTAATTCGAAAACTCGTCAGATTTTCAGTGATACTGGTAGCAATTGATGCCAGAAGAGCAAAAAAAAATCATCCCCATATCTGACGTGGAACCCACGCCAAATCATCCCTTAATTTTCGAAAATTCAATACAATGACTCTAATTCGAAAACTCGTCAGATTTTCAGTGATACTGGTAGCAATTGATGCCAGTAGAGCAAAAAAAAATTCATCCCCATATCTGATGTGGCACCCACGCCAAATCATCCCTTAATTTTCGAAAATTCAATACAATGACTCTAATTCGAAAACTCGTCAGATTTTCAGTGGTACTGGTAGCAATTGATGCCAGAATAGCAAAAAAAATGCATCCCCATATCTGACGTGGAACCCACGCCAAATCATCCCTTAATTTTCGAAAATTCAATACAATGACTAATACGAAAACTCGTCAGATTGAAAAGGTAAAAAATAATAAGTTATATCGCATTAAGTTCACCCAACAAAACAAGGGGGACGTCGCTGATATGGTGTCAGGATCGTGGGGGGGGGGGGGGTAGTGGCCTCCGATCCGACGGGGAGGATCGCGAGGAGCGTTCAAACCGCTGGAGTCACCTTGACCTCCGATCCTACGAAGAGGATCGAGAGGAGCGGTTGAGGGCGGTCCCAGCAAAGGGGAAGGGGGCTTCGCCGGTGAGGGGCTAGTGTCGTCGAAATTTGGGCCTCCGATCGTACGGAGAGGATCGAGAAGGAGAGGGGCAAGTCGGACTGTCCCCACAGTAGTCTTCGATCCTACGATGAGGATCATGAGAAAGGGTAACGACGGTAAAAGGGTAACTGGAGTGAACTCCGATCCTACGATGAGGATCGTGAGTGGGGCTGAGTTTAGTTAAATTCCATATTCTCCGATCCTACGAGGAGGATCGCGAGAAGAGACCCGTTTCAATGAAATCTGAGCGTTCTCCGATCCTACGATGGGGATCGCGAGGAGAGATCAGATTTAATTAAATTAGACCGTTCTCCGATACTACGATGAGGATCGAGAGAAGGGACAACGATACTAAATGCGCAAGTTAATGAAGTCCGATCCTACGGTGAGGATCGTGAGGGGGGTTGAGTTTAGTTCAATTCCATATTCTCCGATCCTACGATGAGGATCGCGAGAAGTGACCCGATTCAATGAAATCTGACCGTTCTCCGATCCTACGATGAGGATCGCGAGGAGAGATCGGATTTAACTAAATTTGACTGTTCTGCGATCCTACGATGAGGATCGAGAGAAGGGATAACGATACTAAATGCGCAAGTTAATGAACTCCGATCCTACGGTGAGGATCGTGAGGGGGGTTGAGTTTAGCTAAATTCCATATTCTCCGGTCCTACGATGAGGATCGCGAGAAGAGACCCGATTCAATGAAATCTGAATGTCTCCGATCCTACCATGAGGATCGCGAGGAGAGATCAGACTTAATTAAACTTGACCGTTCTCCGATCCTACGATGAGGATCGTGGGAAGGGATTCAAAGTTCTTCTTCTCAGCACTGATTGCGAGCCTTCACGATAGAATAGAAAGAGGGGTTTGTTCACTGGGTTAAAAAAAATCCTCGGGCTACTTACGTTCGTCGGTTCCGAAGGGCATAGACCCAGGCGCCGGGGTATCCTGATTCATCACTCCTTACGAAGTTCCTTATTTTCGCTTATAGAAAACAAGATAGTAAATTTTTTATCAATTCACACTTTTCTAAAAGCTCGTAAACATCTCCCGTCAGAAAAGAATACGCTTGTTTGGACTCTCCAATCGAAAAACTACTGAAAATAATTGGGAAAAAGACGATTGAAAATGTTTATCAAAGCCCTCTCCTTATTTTCGGTTACATAAAACAATATTGTAAATTTTGAATATTAACCCATTCTTTTCAGCTCGTAAGTGCCTCCCGTTAAAACCAGGCTCTCTTCATTGGATTCTGCAGACGAAAAACTACTGAAGAAACTTGACAAAAAGATGATTGATAATATCTGTCAAAAGAAGTTCCTTACTTTCGCTTATAAAATCCAAGATAGTATAATCGAAACATTCCACACTTTTCTAAAAGGTCGTAAACTTCTTCCTTCAAAAAAGAACACGCTTGTTTGGATTCTCCAGTCGAAAAACTAATAAAAAAACTCACGTAAAAGACGATTGAAAATGTCTGTCAAAGTTAGTTCCTTATTTTCGGTTGTAAAAAGCAGGACGAAATGTTTTTAAATTCCAAAGAATTTCATGTTTGTTCTCATTGCTTCAAAGTTTTAAAAAATTCTTCAAGTGAATTCAGAGCTTTTAAAGCGAATTCAACGCAATTCGAGAGAATTCCGCAAAATTCAAGTAACGATTACATCTTCATTCAGCGGTAGGTAAGCCGTCGAAATAACGTGACTAATTTGGAAAGAATTAGGAATAGGGTTATGGTTTTAGTAGAATCCTGAAGAATTCAGGGGCATTTGTAGAATTTACGAGTCTTTCAATTACAAATAATTCAATGTGTATTATTGTAGCTTGAAAAGTATTAAAAAATTTTTTGAATAATTTAAAAGTATTGAATTTTTTTTACAGAATTTGGTAGAATCGTGTGTAATTCAAATAAAGTGTACATCTTCCTTCAGCTGTACCTACGCCGACTCCCTAACTTGACTAATTGGGAAATAATTAGGAAAAGTACTATGATTTTATTGGAATTCAGAAAAATTCTGAAGAATTTATAGGATTTATGAGTCTTTCTACATATTTTAAACTGTTGATTGCGTATTTTTATAGTGTGAAAAGTATTTCAAATTCTTTAAATTAATTCTAAAGCTAGGGCGTCGTCTTAACTTGACTTATTGGGTAAGAATTACGAAATTGCGATGGATTTAGTAGAATTCAGCGAACTCAGAGGAATTTGGAGAATTCAAGAATCTTTAAATTTCAAATAATTTAATCTATATTCTTATAGGTTGAAAAGTATTAAAAACTCTTTAAATTCATAAAAAAAAATTTTGAAGTGAATTGTACAAAATTCGTGAGAATTCTGTGGAATTTAATTAAGAAGTACATCTTCATTCACTACTAGCTTAGCCGGTGCCGGTAAAAAAAAAGTTGTCGGTACCTGTAAAAAAATGGTCGATAGAGCTTAAACTGCCGGCAAAAATATTAAAAAGTAATTTTTTTCCCATGTATTCTTCTGTGATTGATCACAGAAGACGAATCAGAGAGATGCAGGGATAGGGCTTTGACCAACATTATTTCTGTGACTAGTCACAGGGGTGCCTTCCAGCACCCACGAAGTGTCGGAAAGAGGTAGGGGTTTGACCATCATTAATTCTGTGTCCAGTCACATGGCCACCATCCAGCCGCCACGAGCTTTGGGAAGGGGTGAATTCCCGGAATTTCTGTGAATTCTGTGAATTTCTTGAATTCCGTGCATTCAGTGAATTCCTTGAATTTCATGTTCGGTTCGAAAGCCGGTAAAAAAATTTGTCAGTACCGGTAATTTTTTTTACCGGTACCGACAGTGTGGATTCCACGAATTCTTTGAATTTCCTGAATTCCGAGAATTCTTGGAATTCCGTGAATTCCATCAATTCCTTGAATTCCATAAATTCCGTGAATTCCACAACTTCCATGTGTTCCGTGAATTCCGTGAATTTCGTCAACTCCGTTAATTTCATGAATTCCGTGAATTCTTTGAATTCCATGAACTCCTTGAGTTCCATGAATTCCTTAAATTCCATAAATTCCTTGAATCTTCATTCTCCTTATTTGTGAGAACTGAGATCAATGATTTTGCCTCTCTTGATTTACCTCTGAGAAAATAAACATTTCTTCTAATGTTCATCTGAATATAATTACAGGTTTCTTTGCACAATGGTCATCCCTGAAACTAAACAACGTACGCAGATAAAACAGGCCGACATATTTTAAACCTACAGAACGGACTATGTGCCTCCGAAGGATTTTGGTATCCTAAAACCGAATCCGTTATTCAAATTTTTCCTATACGTCAGGTTTTTGAGATATCCTAACCTGAAAGTGCAAAAATGGCTATTTTTAGCTATATTTGAGGCAGTATAACACGATCAGAAATTTTTTTTTAACTGCTAACGCCACCGTTTAGTAAACATTTTCATCTTCCATTTTCATTTTTGGTCATCCTAAACCGATTTTTTTTCTCTGAGATATGACACACTAACCATTCAGTTTCTCTTCGCCTTGCATTGTTCCACAATGAATTGTGGAACTAAAATGGTTAATGTGTGATATCTTGGAGAAAGAGAATCGGTTCGGGATAATTCAAAAATGGAAATGGAAGATAGAAAGGAGTACTGAACGATGGCGTTAGCAGTTTTTAGAAAAAAAATTGCTGATCGTGTTATATTGCCTCAAATATGGCTAAAAATAGCCATTTACGTACTTTCAGGTTAGAATATATCAAAAACCTGACGTGTAAGACAAATTTGGACAACGGATTCGGTTTTAGGTTACCGAAATCCTTCGGGGCCACATAGTCTGGTCTCTGGGTACAAAAATTATGGCATTTTTGTCGGCCTGTGTAATTCTTTAGGTAAATTGCACATTTTTGACTAATGCAAATCAGTCACACTCACTCCTATTGTGAGTGCCGGTCCGTCGATAATCGGAAAGTCCTTTGTATGTTCCGAAGATGAAAATAATTTTTTAAATATTTAAGCGCAACTTTTTGCTCATGTACACCATTTTCAGATATCAAAAATGTGCAATTTGTTTCAAGAATTAACTACGTACGTTGTTTAGCTTCGGAGATGACACATTACTACTCTTTTGTTATTAACTTAATAACAAATTATTATTTCTGACTCAAAAATTTACCATTGTGCACAGAAAGGATGAACGAAATTCATATATTTTTTACAGATTTTGTGTAATGTATTTTCTTGAAGTAAGAGCCATTCAAAGTTGAGTATTCTAAAATGATCCTAAGATAATGGTACTTTTTTGCCTTTCACTTGTAAGGAAATAGTTGCTAATCGACTGAAAATGTCAAAACTCTGTATCAGTATAAGGGAAACCTTCATCTGCAACATGTACTTTGTCATCATATTATAAAAAAAAATTTCTGCTAATATTTTCACTATAATCTGTATAAAAGTTGATGTACCTACATTTTTTGGACAGATAGTAGTTTAATTTATTTAATTTTATACATGCCGGCATGATATTCTTGTATTAATCACCGTCTAAAACTTCGTTCCTTAATCTTTAACCTCTAATATTCTCTTTATATCTTCTAAGAGTCTTCTATCCTTCGGAATCTTCTAGTATCTTAAATTATTACTTAAAGAAATAGTATTAATTTCTACCAGAAAAATCCAGAGGCTTTGTTCCTGACTTAGAAGGTAACTTCCATAATTCATTTATGTAAGCACGATTTCCTTATAAATCTGTTACAAAAATTATAGTGTGCATTACAGGAGGGAGGCGATCTCGACGAGTGTGTTGCAATGAGTATCCTTAATAATCGTCTGAATCTTTCACTTTTTTCGCTATTTGCATAATATACTATTTATTTATTTATCGCGCTATAAACATATAGTTTTAGCACACGTAATTAATATTTAAATAAATTATCTTATACAGCATAAATATCACGTGACTCTGATTTTCAATCATTTTCCTTGTCTATTGTCACAGTTATTCATTTAATGATAACAAAATGCCAACAAAAGTTGCAGATATAAACCTGAAAAATAGTCTTCACTTCACATATTTTTAGATACGATAAGCTTGTTTGAAGGAAAACCGCTTTTGGCGTTAAGGAAAGCTTTTTTCGAAATTGTAATGATGATAATGAGATAGCGGTTTCATTTATTGGTACGAAACTTGCAGAAACACTTTTTAAGCGTTTATTTGAACTTCATAGCCGATAAAATATAAGAGATTTTTTCCGACCTATAAAGGGACAAAGAATCTCTATTTTGTGGTAAAAATGTCACAAAATGACGATTGTTTGGGTTAATTTTTTTTGTGTTAACATTTTCTTGACATTTTAGTTCATTTTCTAGTACATCAGAAGCCAAGAAATTTGTAACCATGCCGCATGAAAATCTCTAATTCTTAGCAAAGACAATAATATTCAATTGCCTATAGGCATCAATCATCATTATTTTGACCTAAATTGTGAAAAAACCGAAAAGCCTTTTAACTTTTCAAAAAAGCATTTTTTTCGGCCACCCTGCTCCCCTCTACCCTTCTTTGCTGAAAGCAGATTTTCAACTCTATGTTATAGACAAGGCTGGAAGTATTGGGATATTATTATATTTTGTATAACTAATTGTATTCTTTTGGACAGGTGCCTGCTGTATAGATGATTTTACTGCAAGAGCACTGGATATTGATTTTTTAATTCACTATGGACATTCTTGCTTAATTCCTATAGATCAAACTGCAGGAATCAAGTTATTATACATTTTTGTGGATATCAAAATCGATGTCGCGCATTGTATTCGATGCTTGGAATCAACGCTATCTGTAAATAGTAAGATTGCTCTTGTAAGCACAATACAATTTGCCGGAAGTTTTCAAGCGATTGTAGCTGAAATGAGAAGAGATAATTATGAGATAACAATACCTCAGAGTAAGCCGTTAAGTCCTGGAGAGGTAATTAAGAGAAGAAAACTTTTTATGCTCTTTCTTGGAAAGTAAATAAAAATATATACAATTTTTCTTTGCACATACATGAAAAACCCTTGTTTGCCCACGGTTGCAGACACCGAAAATAACCGGTTCCACACTGTGCGCGAAGACGATGAATAAAATCTCAAAAATCGTTAAGCAAAATGCTTTCACCGGATGCCAAAACGTTTTGCTCACTGGTTTTACCACTATAGTATCATCCAGCGTCGTAAACGGTAGCCAATCCCAGGTTTAGTATTGTAATTTGTAAAGAAAATATTGTTCGATACTGATATACATCAATAAATGTAAAAGAGAGAGTTATGAAACTCTGATTTTTGAGAGCCACTACTGGGAATTTTATTGCAGCATCGGCTCACCAAACTCGAGTTCTCCAGCTCTCTGCTTCACGAGTTGTTTCGTGATCGTAACTTTGGGGTACGTGACCAGCGGCACGTCACGCGCGTGGAAAATTCCATGGATTCAGCGGTCCCGTTAGAACCTCAAACTATACAGTGGCTCTCCCCTCGAAATTTATTTTACTTTTGAATTCATTAAGTTAAGTAAAATAATAGTTTCAATATATATATTTTGTATGTGGCTGCATACACATATAGATGTCTATATTATGAATAATATCATTAGTAATTATTCGTTCATCACTGTATAGGTTGAAGAATTTCTAATCTTATTTTTGTTTCAGTAAAAACCGAGTAGTGTAAATATTTAATTGATTAGGATTGAACGGTTATATTAAACGCCATAATATAGACTCAAATCTCAGGACTATTTTATCACTATAATATTATATTCACGTGAATTAAGCATTTTAATACTCTATGATTACGATTCATACATTAGCATTATCACATTATTTACCTTAGGTGGTTGATATCCCTTGAGGTATATATCCAACTAGTTAATACGGGCACAGGGAATACACAGAACCTATTTCGACGTGCACCACTAAATTTAACAATAAATATTAGATTTTAACAGTAATTAAACTGAATGTAACGCAGAAAGAGAGCACGGGAGACTGGCTGCCAGCGAACGCAAACTGGTAATGTTGCCATTGGCGCGGACCGGCGAAGTGGGGTAGACTCACCAACCTCGCGTGGAGGGGGAAGTCGAGACGAGCTCTGGCGGGCGCCCGGGGCTCTCGTGCATATAGACGCGTGTTCTAGCCAAAATCATCACTCGGTCCTCACCCGGCACTAAGACCAGACGACTTGCTCTCACCTGCTCTCCGACGCTTCGATTAGCGTCATTACCCTTTGGACTACCAGCCGCTACGCTCTCTCACTCTCCCTCTCTCTGCCTAGGGAGTCTTACGAATGATAAAGATAGAGAATTCTAACTGGACTTATAAACCACTTATTATCAAACCTGTAAACTGCTCTTTTCAGAGAAAATTTTCCATTGATTTTTGTTTTGAACGGCATTACGATCAAGTACTTCGGTACTTGATTGAAGAACTTTGAACTAGTCAGCTTGTGTAGCCCTTCGAGTGTTCATCTGGTTGACTATTCACTAGTTCTTCTCGGAGGCTTCAAGCCTCCTTTGAACGGCATTACGATCAAGTACTTCGGTACTTGATCGAAGAACTTTGAACTAGTCAGCTTGCGTGGCCCTTCGGGTGTCCATCTGCTTGACTATTCACTAGTTCTTCTCGGAGGCTTCGTGCTTCCTTTGAACGGCATTACGATCAAGTACTTCGGTACTTGATCGAAGAACTTTGAACTAGTCAACTTGCGTGGCCCTTCGGGTGTCCACCTGGTTGGCTACTCACTAGTTCTTCTCGGAGGCTTCGTGCCTCCTTTGAACGGAATTACTGTCAAGCCCTTCGATAATGAATCTAAATCGACCATCGAGGCCCCTCACGCATGGGACTAAACGGACGTCAAAAGAGGGCCCAGGCCATCCAGAGGGTAACGCGAGGCGGCACTAAAGGCTTGCCGGGAGTGTGGCGATACCACCGTTCCGAGCGAAAGCGACCATCTGCTAGGGTACCTCGATAAACGTCTACCCTTGCCTCCAAGGACACCGTGCCCGATCATCGACGTCCTAACGCCGGTCACAAGTAGACCTCCCCCACCGAACGGACTCAAACCACACTCGCTGAGGGCCAGAAGGACTTTACACATTCTATTTCCGAAGCCAAAACGCCGCCTAATATTCCCTCCGGAGAGGTTGGCGTATCCTGGGGACATCGAGGGCCATCCCGATATAATAAAAGATCGGAAGGTTAGGGAATTCAGGGTAAAGAAATTCCTAAGGGAAATGTTGACTCCCTCTACGTCACCAAGTTTAGCGGAATAATAATGAGAAGTTGCAACCCCTGGGAACTGTTCCTGAGATCAGGAGGAAAGAGGACATACCTTCAGCCTCCTCTTAGCCAACGAGTATTACCCACGGGCATGCAAGACTTGGTCGCTTGGCTTCTCAAGACACAGGGGTACATTTACCTCGAAGAAAGAGGAACCCCACCCAGGATCGACGAGAGGCGCCGCAGAGCGTAAAAGAATCTGCCGAAATTTGAATATCTTGAACCACCGGCCCCTTTCGGGGCCACCAACAATCATAACGAAGGAATAATTTTTCTTGTCTATCGACGGAAGAACCTATCAATACACGAGGCCTCATGGGCGGTTCCACACTGCTCCAGAAGGCACAGCACTTGGGATGCGTCTTGAATATCAATTTTAAAATGAGACCAAGATTAATTAAAAATATGCACGATCCTACAAGTTCTTCTTTTTTTTTTTAGAAAATCATATTGTAAATTTTCAGTATAAATGTTTATTAATGTTTTCCACTGCGAAGATGGCTTTCACTTTTTTCAAGTGAAAATAACAATGCGAAGGTCTACTTCATAGTGAAAAGCAAAAACGATCATTTACAAAAAAAATCTTCAGGGGAGAGGAGGCTAAATCGGCGCACCTAAGTCAAGTTACGCGCCACTTCGGGTGTTTCGGCGCACCACTATTATTGTTTATCCTCGTGAAAAGAATTAAGAATTAATTTAATAAATCAATCTTAATAAATTAAGAATTAATTAATTACTTCATACCGATTCAAGACCATTTTCAAACAAGATTTAGTCTTTTTCTGGTATGTACCCTTCAGCCTATACCTGGATTACTTTGAGGCAGTGCTTGGCACGCTCTTCAGCAAGTCAGGATACCCTGACCGGCCTGACCAACGACCTACTTTCTGGTCAGGTACCTGCGAGCTTGGGCAGATCAACCCTTCTCGCAGGGGTCCTTTGTTTGAAAATAGGAAAAAACTCTTCTAGGCTAGTAATATATCATTGGAATCGAAAAAATTGGTGGATGGTGATTATGCTATTTTTAAATTGCTGGTTGAAAAATTAAAAGTTTTTAAATTTCCTTACTTTGACCTGTCTGTAGACAAAAGACCCCTGCTGGAGTAACCTCTAGAATTTGCGTGTTATTTATTTGAATAACACCTTCGTCCCACAACATTGCTCCGACCCAGTGGCCCACTTGGGCCTATTAGTATCTAAGGTCTTTTGTTTCAGGCGTCATACACTCTACTCACATTCTTTTTATAAACTATTTGTCGCCACACTTTTCTGTCCTGGCATACTTCTCTAGCTTCCTTCACGTCCATGCATTTTTTCATGCAAGCTCTCGTGTTCCTATGGCTTCTTATGTATCTTCGGAATAATGTCTCATTCACAGATTCTCACCATTCTTTTGGTGGTCTACCCTTGGGCATTCTGCCATTTACTTCACCTTCATTCACTTGTTTGGTTAGTCGTTCATCATTCATTCTTTGAAGATGTCCAAACCACCTTAACTGATTTCTCTCCAAAATGTCAAATAGTGTCTCTCCTGTATCACATTCTGGGAGGATTGTCTCGTTTCGGACTTTGTCCATCAGTTTTTTCCCGAAAATTGTACACAGAGGTATCATGCCAATCACGTTAATTTTACCCTTATCCTTTTCTTAACGGCTCCATGTCTCGCTACCGTATAGCACAGTCGGTACAAACATAGAATTATGTATCGCCATTTTAGCTTTTTTTGATATATTTTTACTTCTGAGAATGGACCTGCTCTACCGATAACCTTCTGACCCTCGTTTATGCGCCTATCTATCTCCCCATTTATCTTCCCGTCACTAGTAAATAGGCTACCTAGATATATATGCTTAACAACTTGTTCTAATTTCTCATCACTTAGGACAATGTTGCAAATTCTTTTATCACCCTTTCCTTCAAACATTATAATTTTTGTTTTATTCACGTTAATTTTCGCAGTTTTAAAAATAATATCCCGTAGCCCTATCTATGCGCACTCTATGTCTTTATTGCTTATAAGCGCTTCTCAAGTTGCCCTATCTATGCGGTGGTTTAACTTCTTCTAAAAATCTATCCGCACTTCCGGTTTCTGTAAATTTTCAATCTTGTTTCGCGTTTGTTTCGTTTGTTTGGTTCTCTTTCTTCTCCATCCCCGCCCTAAGCTCATTTTGGAGACTAGAAGGTAATGGTCAGTATAGCATTCAGAGCCCCTCACGACTCTTGCATCTTTGACCAGTTCTCTTAGTCTTTCATCCCCAAATAACGAAGTCAATTATACAGTGGCTATTTTCTTTACGCCAGGTGTACATGTGGATCATTCTACATATGTATAAAGCAAGTATTAGTAATAAATAGGTCCTTTTCTAAGCATAAGGTAACTAATTTTTCCCCATTATAGTTTTTTCTTGTTGGATCCCCAGAATTTTTTAGCGCCTTTTCTGTATTACGGGAGGGGGGGGGGGCAGGAATGGAAACCGAGAGAGTCACAATTGGTTGACGTTTTATGCTGAGAAGTTCACCGGCCCTCAGCACAGTTGTATCAGGTAGAAGTTCCCATGCTTTGATCCGCTATTTCCCGGCCAACCTCTAAACGACGAGTCAATAACTCTTTTTTTTTTTTTTTTTTTACGCACAAATTATGTCCAATCATCATTTGTCGTATCTTGTATAGTTTAGTAGTAACATTGAATTTTTGATTTGTAATTATTTTTTGTGCAATAAAAATGTGAATTTTCAATTTTTCAAGAAAATTCAAGAAGTCGTTATGATTATCTTGTAGGGCGTGCAAAAAGAAACACTTTTCTTGCCTTGACATTTTTCCGTATCGTGCGTTGTTTGGCTGAAAATGTTAATTTTCGTATCTTTTTTTGAATTTTGAAAATGCTGTAACTCTGAAAATTTTGATTTTATCAAAAAATGTCATGGGAATAAATTGTTTGAATTTTCCATGACTATAAGCGGCCGTACATATGATTTTCAAATTATGAAAAAAATGGTCTCGAAAATTTTCGAAATGCTCTCACTTCTTGAATTTTTATCCAAAATGGCTGGCTAACGAACTTGACCTTCATTTTAGGACACTTGAAGAGTATACCAAAGCCCAATCCCATAGGTTAATTCTGTCGAAAGTTATCGTGCTAACAAACTGAAAAATCTACAGACTAACAGACAGACAACCATACCTGAAAAGTGAGCAAAAACTTTGCCGACCACTGCTTTAAGGGCATCGAAATAGACACCTCTCTCCCCCCTCTAGGTGTCTCTGTCTATCTGTATCGATTGACTAGACGGCGGGGACAAAAGTACCTTAGTCTTCTGAGGACCAGAAAAGATAGGTTTAAGACAGGTGTAAGACTTAACACACATTTTAATTCCATATAAAATTGCTTATATTAGGTTTTTTCTTTTTTAGTTTCAAGACAATTTAGAGATATCATCGCCGTAATAACTCAAACCAGCTGTTTTGTACAAAATCGCATGCGATTTAACGTCTGCGCCAAATTATCCGCCCACGAAGTTTTTAGTAATTGAATACTTTTCGCATAAAACGCTCATTTATTTGACGATTATCTTTTTCATAATCATGAACTCAAATATCAAATATTATAAAAGTGTTAAATTAAGTTAATGTAAAATATGAGTTATTCGTCAATTGAATTCAATTTCTCTAAAGTTGACAAAAACTTTCCGAACATAATTCCTTTAAATTAAGTAGTAATAAAAACGTTTTTAAAAATCGACTACTTGTGCATTCTTTTTATCAAACACATGTTATGCAAGTATGCAGGTGGCTCTTATTTACTCTTGGCAACAATTTTTTTTGCGTTTTTTAGCGCTACCCCCCAGTTTGGTTCCATTTTATGTATAAATAATTCCTGTAAAATTTGAGCTTAATCGGACTAAGTGAAAGGGTGCCCCTGGGCCCTTGAACATAAAAAACCATATCATTGAAGAAAAAACCAATTTTATTTGTTTATATTGCAAAATTTTAATTATATAAAAAAAGCTTTATGCAAAACTTGTAGATCTATTCAAAATGCACGTATTATTATCGATGACTTTTTCTCGTATGACTAATTGTTTTCGAGAAAAATTCGAAAAAGTATGGTACGAATAAAGCTACGCCAAGTACTCTAGTAGATGATAGTCTAGGGGCTTCCATAAAGAACGTAGCACTCTTTTTCTTTTAGTCTAACTGTGTCTTCCCTGTTTCCTGAGTGTGCTTGTCTAAGCGCTAACTGGTGTGTGTCTACCTGGAAAGAGGGTACCAATTTATCCCATACGAATATAGTAATGTAGTATTGTAGTATAGTAATAATGTGGTAGTTTTAGTGAGCAGAGACATTATACCTGACGCAGTTCTCTCTCGGATGTCGGACGAGTCATAACCAATTTTTATGTGACAATGTCCTCTGTCCATCTATTACGTGAGAAAATTTATTTACTTGGATATTACTGGTATAAAATATCTGGAAATAAATTGGCATAATAGGAATCGATTACAAGGAACTTCTAAGAGAAAGAAAAGTTGCAGAATGAGAAGAGACAGCGTTGATGAGAAAGGAGCGAAGCAATCTTGAAATTGAACGACTAAATTAGTAATGTATAAAAAAATTGCAATCATGCAATACTCCTAATTATTCTTACATTTCAGTTTTAAATTTTAATTTTGCATCATTAAATTTCTTCTTTTTCTTTTAAAGATGAAACTGCCGAACTTATGTCTTCTACAAGCAAAAGCAGTTTGGAATCAGTTGCAGATATAAATGTATCAGTTGCTGAAAAATCCACTGATAATATTGTGGTAGAACCTCCTCTCCCAGAAGATACAGAATTAGAATTTTCATCACCAAAAGTAAAACGGGCGAGAGGGAGCCGTACACTAGTGACTCCTAAGCTTGCTGCGGCCTTAGGACAATGTAAAATCAGTGACAGGGATGCAGTTCATGTTCTGATTGCAACTATCGAGGCACTAGGCCATGATGTCCAGGATTTTGTCCTCAACATGTCATCCATTCACAGTGCAAGAGAAAAATACGGGAAGAAAAGGCGACTGTTATTAAAAAGCAGATCATGGACACGAAATTGCAAGCTGCTGTCGTGCATTGGGATGGTAAGTTACTTCCAGCGTTAACAGGTAAGGAGACCGTCGACGTGGCCTGAAAATGAAAGTTTTGTTACGGGACTGGAGTTCGTAAGTAAATTGAAAGTTGTGAATGATTCGGCTGAGAGAGGCGTAAAGCTTATGGAAGAATATAACACATCATTTACGAAAAACGAACAACAGAAATAGTATGTGCTTCAGATTGTGAGAGATTATCGCCGAAAGTTCCCAGGTTATAAAACAGTTAGTCATACGAGAAAAAGTCATGGATAATAATATGTGCATTTTGAAAAGATCTACAACTTTTGTATAAAGCTATTTTTTTACATAATTAAAATTTAGCAAAATAAACAAATAAAATTGTTTTTTCTTCAATTATATGGGTTTTTTATGTCCAAGGGCCCATGGGCACCCTTTTCCTTAGTCCGATTAAACTCAACTTTCGCAGAAATTATTTCTATATAAAATGGAACCAAACTGGAGGGCAGCGTGAAGAAAATTCAATCTTTGAAAATAAGAGCCACCCTAGCAGATGTTAGAGCTATTTCCGTAAGCGTAACTGTTATAGTTTTTATTTAAACAAGGGTGCACAGATTTAGTTGATGTACCAATTCAATTTTCTCTCTCCTACAACGTCAATTTGAAAAAAAAACGGGTAAAATCATCAACATTTTGAAACAGGAAACCGACTAATATGTTTTTATTTTATGTTTAATGTCAAAAAACTTCAATAAATTTATAGATACTATACGGAAATCTTTTTTTATTAATTGCAGGTGTCAAATCGTGATTAACTTCTTTAAAAACCTTAAAGTAAGCGTGGTACGCAGACATATCTATTTAACAGGCATGGTTGATCAAAAAATATTCTCTTATACTATTTAATTTATTAACTTGAAAGGTTTTAAAAAATCAATAAGACATAGAAAAATGCACGGCAGTCGCATTTTACCTTGAGGATTTTTTCGATTTTACAAGTTAAATTGTAAATGTACGAAAAATTATCGTTTTAAAATATTAATTGCATTAAGATTATGGTCCTGTTTCATTTGTCCTAGTTTTTTTTTAAATTAAGATTATTGAACAAATGTTTAAAAAAATTTACATATAGTATTGAATATTACTTTTTCAGATTTTAGGTTGTACAGCGCCACACATTCATTGTGCAGATGTTGTTGTATATATAGGAGATGGTCGATTTCATTTGGAAGCAGTTATGATAGCCAATCCTAAACTGAGAGCTTTTCGTTACGATCCATATGAGAAGAAATTAACTGAAGAATTTTATGATCATAAATTGATGCTTGACAGCAGAAAAGCGTCGATAAGTCAGTCTGTTGAAGCCGAAAACTTTGGATTGTTACTCGGTACCCTTGGTCGGCAAGGAAATACTAATGTTCTCTTTAATTTACAACAGAGGCTAAACATATTGGGAAAAAAATATATTATTATTTTACTGTCGGAAATATTTCCGAATAAATTAAAACTCTTCAATGACATAGGTGCTTTTATACAGGTATTCACTATTCAATCATCTGAATAACAAAGTAAAAATAGAGTAGTATATGTATATTTGGAAAGTGGTCAATTAAAGTATATTTATATAATTATGCTACGTAGTCGCTTACTCTAGATCAATTGTAGTAACGCTAGTTGCTCGATCAAACTCTTAAAGGAGCGCCCGTTTGCTACGTAATCATTACGCTTAACTGTGCGATCCAGCTCGAAAGTGGTTGGATGGTTTTTAAAACTAAATTTTCAATCGAAAAAAGTGCTTTTCAAAATGAATTCCAGCTATAGTGAAAATCGTGGCTCTAATAAATCTATCCAAACCCGCGAGTGCATTATGGCTGCAGTGTTAGCGTAATTAAAGCGTCATTAACAAAGGGACTATAGATATCACATGTCGATTTTGACGCACAGTGGATATAACGGAGAACGTTACCCACACAGAGGTGAATCACGTTCACGATCAAGTTATGATCGATGGAAGTGAACGGTGAAATGACGAAGAACGTTACGCACATAATTGGAGAGATGTGGCACGTTATTATCATCACGAAAATTCCGCGAATCCTAGGAGACAACGATTCACGTGACAGACGCCATAGTCGTTCCAGATCCACTTCAGCTTTTCTTGGGGGGAATCCCTCTAGATCTTCTTTAGAGGAATCTCATTCCTAATGTTCTACGAACTCTCGCTTGCAATCCGAGTCAGTCAAAAAACTAAAGACAAACGTGGCAAAAAACAAATCGACGAATAATACGATTGGAGCGAGACCATAAACGCTTGACCTACTAGGTAAAGAGACATCTAATAAAAAACCAGAAATGCACACGTCCATTGCGAAGAAATGGTTAACCATTTTTTAAGCTGGTTATCCTAAAGAGGATAAAAATATATTTAAGAGAAATTTTCGATAGCAGGTAATTTCACAATGCTAAAAGCAACCAATATCAACCCGGTATGAATGCAGTTGCCTTATGTCTTGATGAATTTTTGACTCGAAAGAAGGTAGATACTGACTCCTTAATAAGCCGTCGAGGGAATTCAGGGAGAATCTTATTACTTCATTACACTAAGTTACATAAGGCGCATCACTATTGTTGCAAATATCGATTCACTTGACCTTCTTGTGAAAAGTGTGGCTGCTGATAGTACAGTAGATGATTAGTTGTTCAGAGAAGAGTTTGCGGAGCGCTACAAAAAGTCTAAGGTGCTGGAAAAAACTGAGTAAATAACTTGTAAAGCCAACCGAATCGACTAATACATGTTGATAGTCGGAAATTATAAAGGATACATTAAATGCTGAAGATTTAAGAAGACAGACCGGCAGATTGAACTGAAGGGGCCCCGTCGTTAAATAACATAAGTAGGCTTGCAGGTCGTTCAAAAGATTTTTTTTGGAAATTAGAAAAATAAATGTATAAAGGTGGTAGTGATTGATGGCCTTTATTATCTATTATCTATATCTCTCTGTTATCGACGAATATATTTTTCATTTACTAATTTTATTCCTAAACTTACACTTTTCATCCAAATTAAATATCAAAAATGAGTGTTAGTTCTCATATATTTAAGAAGTCAGAAAAATAAAAAAATCCTTTTTCTTTAAGTGAATTTAAGTGAATTTAAGTAAATTTAAGTGAATTCCTCACTAAATGTGGAATAGGTATTTGAAGTTATTTTAGAAAAGTGTATTTAATGGTTTTGAGTTTGTCATTTTCATTATTGTTTTTGAGTTTACTGTTATAAATTGGTGTAAAAAATTTTGTAACTATTGTTGAAACTAATGATAAGTGTAAAAAATTCTAACTAACGTTAGAAGTGTGTGAATGCGCATACGTCAGATCCGTTGGTAAGAGAAGGAATTTAACCGCAAGTTTCGATTAAATCATGATAAAATACACTTAAGTTCTCTGTGTCTGTTCGAAAGTTTACTGAGTTCATATTTTTAACAATGTAAAACATTTCCATAATGTTTCTATTATGATAATTGTTTTCCATTCCTAAAATTTTAACTTTTTTCTCATAAAAATGAAATGTATGTGCATATTTAGTGGTGTGTTTACAAAGTGCTGTCTTTTTTCGATGGTGATTTTGATCTGATCGATGTTCAGATTCAGGTTATTTTGTATAAAACATTTGTTTTTTCAAACTTTGGTATAGGATCTTTTGGTATATGTAGTAAAGTTTGCTGTAATTTATTTTTCATGGAAAAAATCGTATGGATGTTCAATTTTTTACAAATTTTAAAAATTGGGTGGTATAGTTCTTTGACAAACGGTACTACTAATATTCTTTTTAAATCAATTTCTTTCCTTTTGTTTAGTTGTGAGATGTTAGTGTCGTACGTTTTTAATCTTTGATCTATGGTTTTTTTGATAAAGTTGTACAGGTAGTTATTACTCAGGTTCTGAAAGTTTTATAGCTCTGTCTAACATTAAGAAAATTATTCCTTTCTTATTGTTTAAATGGTGATTAGATAAATAATTTAATGTTTGTCCAGTTGCAGATGGTTTTTGATACCAATCTGTTTCAATGAAACCTTTTTGAAAAATTAGAGTTATATCCAAAAAGTTAATTTGTTTGTTTGTTGGGTTTTCAAGAGTAAATTTCAAAGATTCACCTATTTTGTTAAATTCATTTAGATTAGGAAGTACTTGGCCTTTTTTGGCACACAGTATCGAATCATCGACATATCGATAATAGAAAATAAGCTTTAAATTTTTGTTATTAAGGATTTGTTCTTCTATATTTTATATGACTAATTCTGCTGCCACTGACGATATGGGTGAACCCATCGGGGTTCGGTTTTTTTGTTTGTATATTTTAAAATCAAATTGTAAATATTCATTTTCCATGCAAAGGCTAATTGCTTCCATGAATAGTGTATAGTTTAAATTGGTGTATTGTTTAATTAGATTCCATTTTTTATATATTTGTTCATATACGATGTTTCTATCTACTCGTGTAGATGTAGATGTTATTTTGTTTAGGATAGAAGCTAAATATTTGGACAAGTTGTATAATGGTGATCCAATGAATGATGTTACTGGTCTAAGTGGTTTATTATGTTTGTGTAATTTTATTGTCCCATATATCTGTGGTGGTGGGCCGTTAGCACTAAGTAAGTGATGATAAGTTCTTTTTTCTATCACTTTTTCTTCTAACCTTTTTTAACCATTATGTTTAAACTTTTTTGTATGTCTTTCGTCGGATTGTTTATTGTTTCGTACGTTTGTCGTACGTTTGTTTGTCATCGAGAAGTGTTTTCATTTTTTGATTGTATTCTTGTTTTTCTATTATTAATGATGTCACTGAGGTCAGAGATATAATTAAGAACTTGAAAAACGGTAAGGCTGCTGGTATAGACAGTATTAGCGCTGAAATGCTTAAATACGGTGGCGAGTACATACCTCACAGGTTGTGCGAATTGATAAATCTATGTTTCGAGACAGGAGAAGTCCCAGACGATTGGAGAAAGGCGATTATTGTACCAATATATAAAAAGGGAGATAAAAGCAACTGCAGTAATTACAGAGGTATCAGCCTACTAAGTACCGTAAGTAAAATATACTCAAAAATACTTATTCGTAGGGTAATGGAAATTACAGAAGAGAAGATATGGGAAGTCCAAAGTGGATTTATGCCAGGAAGATCATGTACAGATCAGATATTTAGCCTAAGACAGATCACAGAAAAAAGCTTGAGAGTAGGAAAGAAAGTTTTCTGTGCATTTATTGACCTAGAAAAAGCATTCGACACGGGAAATAGAAGTAAACTTTGGGAAGTCCTTAAAGAGTATGGAGGGAATGGAGGGCTCCTACAAGCAATAAAAACAATATATACGGGTAGTAAAGCAAGTGTAAGGGTAAATGGGAAACTGAGTGACTGGTTCGATATTATGCAAGGCGTGAAACAAGGATGCGTTATGTCCTCGTGGCTATTTATCATATTCATGGATAAGTGTCTAAGAACTGCCCTCTTCGACGAAAAAGGTATAGATCTCGAAACCGTCAAAGTACGTGGGTTGGCTTTCGCAGATGACAAGATTGTTATGGCAGAATCAGTCGAAGACTTGCAAAGAATGTTGAATAAACTTAATACAAGCATGCAGAACATGGACCTCAAAATTAACGTGAATAAAACGAAAGTCATGGTTTTTGAGGGAAAAAGTGAGAAAACAATATGCAACATTGTCCTAAATGATGTGAGATTAGAACAAGTTGACAAGTACGTATATCTAGGTAGTCTATTCACTAGCGACGGAAAAATAGATGGGGAATTAGATAGGCGCATAAATAAGGGTAAGCAGGTTATCGGTAGAGCAGGGTCCATCCTCACAAATAAAAACATATCAAAAAAAGCTAAAATGGCCATACATAGTTCCATATTCGTACCAACTGTACTATACGGTAGCGAGGCATGGACCTGTCAAGAAAAGGACAGGAGTAAAATCAACGCGATCGGCATGAAACCTCTGCGCATAATATGCGGAAAAACACTGATGGACAAAGTCCGAAACGAGATAATCCTCAAAGAATGTGGTACAGGAGAGACGCTAGTTGACATATGGGAAAGAAATCAGTTAAGATGGTTCGGACATCTTGAAAGAATGAAAGATGAACGACTGACGAAGCAAGTATATAAAGGTAAAGTAAATGTCAGAATGCCCAGAGGTAGACCGCTGAAAGAATGGTTAGAATCTGTAAATGAGACATTGATCCGAAGAGACATAAGAAGTCATAGGAACAGAAGAGCTTGCATGAAGAAATGCATGGACGTAAAGGAAGCTAGAGTAGTATGCCAGGACAGAAAAGTGTGGCGACAAATAGTTTATAAACAGAGTGACAATAGAGTGAATGATGCCTGAAACAAAGACCTTGGATACTAATAGGCCCAAGTGGGGAACCATACATAACAATTTTGTGAGGCTCCTCACTTGGGGTGATCGCTAGAGAGATTGATCAGCAACCTGGGTCGGAGCAGTGTTGCGGAGTGAACGTGTCATTTGAATAAATAACACGAAAACTCCAGATCAATCTAAAATATCTATACCTAACACATATATACCTATATACCTATCTACCTTATACCATATAACGACCTACTTTACACCTATATACATATCCCACTACTTTCCAACCGAGCAAGTCACGCCTACCCCGAAAGGGAAATGGCTTAATGGTATAATAATAATAATAATAATAAGGCAGGGTTCTACTTTCTCCGCGCGAAAAAAATGCGATTTTTTTGTAACTTTTTTTTAAACATGAAGAAAGATATTGATGTAGGATTTGTTGTGCCTAATAAATATACTCTTAAATTACATTAAAAAAATTTCCTTTGTTTTTCTTATGCGCTCTATATATATTTAAATGGCACTTGCCTCAAAACCACGTTTTTACCGCTTGCTGAAAAAATCTCCGAAACTACCGAATCGATTGGTCTGAAATCTATACCACATATTCTATACATATACATCAACCGGTGGTAGCAGATTTTTTCATTTACATGCAAAGAAAACAAAATGGCGGCAATTTAAAGAAAAAAAAAAAAAAATCTCATTTTTTTGCATTTTTTTTTGCAAAAAAATAATAGTAGAAATAATTTTTTTAATATAAATCTGCTACCACCGGTTGATGTATATGTATAGAATATGTGGTATACATTTCAGACCAATCGATTCGGTAGTTTCGGAGATTTTTTCCGCAAGCGGTAAAAACGTGGTTTTGAGGCAAGTGCCATTTAAATATATATAGAGTAGGGTGGCCCAAAAATATACATTTTGGAATTTTCGACAGGCTTCGACGCCAAATCGTTCTCTCGTAGAAACAAGTGGTTACGTATTTTTTTCTTTTGGAATAAAATTACTTTTTGCAACACCCACCTCTAAAGTTGACGTTTGCATGCATGTAGATGGTGCCCAAAGGACCTTATTTGAGCATACTGTGCGTGAAAAATTTTTCGCGCATGCGCAGTTTGAAGATGGCTTACTTTAGACACTATGCAATTAAAATTAGTATTTTTCGTTACCACCTCCTAACAACTTTTTCGGACGGGCTTTGCAAAAAATAGCGTGTGATACACGTGCGCCTAGGTGATTAGTAACTCGTGTGATTGCATCATTCGCCTGCGGTTCGAAGCACTCGTATGTTTTCGCACTCGCTTCGCTCGTGTGCTAACCATCGACTCATGCTTCGAGCCTCCGGCTTATGCTGCAAAATTCACACTCGCACACAATCACCTATTTTACGCACTTGTATCACAAATAACTATTTTAGTACTTTGTAAACCAATTTTTGTGTCTTATGGAGTTTAACACGTAAAATGTATACTTTTTCTACTCCCTTGATTTTGTTCAAGAAATTACAAGACAATTTATTTACCCTTTTATAAACTTGTTCTCTTCTCAGTAAAGATGCATTTTGTCAAATTTTAATACATGAAAAAAGTTAGAAACAAATCTGAGACATCTTGAAAGTTGCATAAAATCACAATATTTGTAGACTCGTAGCGAGCCTTTGATATGATTCTTTAACTTCAAATTTTCAAAAAGCATTTTTGAGGATATTGAGAACAGATTCATGAAAAAAAATGTTAATTATTTTTTAATTTATAGTTTTAAAGTGAATACAAAAATGAGTGAAAGTAACAAATTTTCGTCCAACAGCAGCTTTTCTCCTATCCTGAAGAATTTATGGCAGCTAAGTTGAACGCTGAGTGGCTTATTGTTAAAGGCTTAGGACTTCCAGATGCAGGCTCGACCATGAAGCTCCCTGCTACGGGCCCAAACCTGTAACCCAGCAAATTTCCCCAACTAATTTTTTTAGAATAACCGCACCCTACGGGGATACTTGATTTCAAAACTGTCGTTCGAGTCAAATCTCAGGGCTCGCTTCAGGTTCTCTTGAAACTTTTCTATTTTAATTCGTAGATCAAGAGAAAACTTTAAAATACTTTACGAAGTACTAAAAATCATTTTATTTCAAAATGAAAAAATACGTATTCATTTGTTTTTACGAGAGAACGATTTGGCGTCGACGCCCGTCGAAAATTCCAAAATGTATATTTTTGGGCCACCCTGATATAGAGCGCATAAAAGAAACTAAAGAAAATTTTTTAATGCAATTTAAGAGTATATTTAGTAGGCATGACAAACCCTACATCAATATCTTTCTTCGTGTTAAAAAAAAAAATTACAAAAAAATCGCATTTTTTTCGCGCGGAGAAAGTAGAACCCTGCCTTAATGTTTTTCGACTTTTATCAGATTTTGTAATGCATAATTGAGGGTTGTCTTTAATAAATTCTTGGGTTTGTGAATATTTATATTCCAACAATCTGTTGTTTGGATTCCATGAAATGTTTGAGATAAAAAAATTTGTATTGTAAATGTTTAGTTCGCTCTGAGGGAGTTTAATTCTTTTTTCGAAATTTTCAATCGTTTGTTTTCTATACCTAAAATATAATCTGCAATTGGTATGTTGTTGATCTGGTAATGAGGTTTGTTTATTTTGTAAATTGTTCATTTTTTTTTAATGATTGAAAAATCAGTTTTCTGCTATATTTTTTTGTTTCTGTAGAATTATTTTGTTTTAGTTCTAAACGAAACTGTATTGATTCTAGTTGTGTAATTTTATTTTCCAGGTTTTTTCTATCATTTATGACTTCTTTTATATCAGAAACGTTATCAGAAATTTTCAGTTGTAAAATCTTTTATCGAAAATATGTAAGTTTTTCTTGGAACTTACTTTGTGCTGAATGGGTATGAATAGTGATAAAAGTTTTAGTTTGATTTATAATATTTGATAAAAAAAGGTTTCTATATTTAAGTTTCTGTAAAAATCGCTGTTGGTCTCTTAATTTTTCGATCAAAAAAATTGATTTCACCCATTGTTTTACAACGGGAGTCACCTGTGGATTAGTAGATCTAAGTTTGAATTTCATGGAATCCAAACGACAGATTGTTAGAATATAAATATCCACAAACCCAAAAATTGATTAAAGACAACCCTCAATTATGCATTATAAAATCTGATAAAAGCCGAAAAACAGTAATAACAGAAAAACAAGAATACAATCAAAAAATGAAAACACTTCTCGATGACAAACAAACGTACGAAAAAATGAAGAATCCGACGAAAGATGTACAAAAATGTTTTAACATAATGGTTAAAGAATGGTTAGAAGAAAAAGTGATAGAAAAAAGAACTTATCATCACTTACGAAGTGCTAACGGTCGACCACCACAGATATATGGGACAATAAAATCACACAAAGATAATAAACCACATAGAGCAGTAACATCATTTATTGGATCACCATTATGCAACTTGTCCAAATATTTAGCTTCTATCCTAAACAAAATAACATCTACATCTACACGAGTAATCAAACATAGTTGGGATATTTTAGATAAAGTAAAACATGTAAAAATTCAGATAACTATACGATTATCTCGTTAGATGCAGTGTCAATGTTCACTAACATCGATAGAAATATCGTATATGAACAAATATATAAAAAATGGAATCTAATTAAACAATATACCTATTTAAACTATACACAATTTATTGAAGCAATTAGCCTTTGCATGAAAAATGCATATTTACAATTTGATTTTAAAATATACAGACAAAAAAACGGAACCCCGATGGGTTCACCCATATCGTTAGTGGCAGCAGAATTATTCATACAAAATATAGAAGAAAAAATCCTGAAGAATAAAAATTTAAAGCTTCTTTTCTATTACCGATATGTCGATGATTCGATATTGTGTGTCCAAAAAGACCAAGTACTTCCTATTGTAAATGAATTTAACAAAATAGGTGGATCTTCGAAATTTTCTCTTGAAAACCCAACAAACAAATTAACTGTTTAGATATAACTCTAATTTTTCAAAAAGGTTTCATTGAAACAGATTGGTATCAAAAACCGTCTGCAACTGGACAAACATTAAATTATTTATCTAATCACCACTTAAACCATAAGAAAGGAATAATTTTCTCAATGTTAGACAGAGCTATAAAACTTCCAGAACCTGAGTTCCACCTTAAAAATGTTGCCATGGTTACACAAAATTTATTGGATAATAACTACCCGTACCACTTAATTAAAAAACCATATATTAAAGATTAAAAACGTACGACACTAACATCTCACAACTAAACAAAAGGAAAGAAATTGACTTAAAAAGAATAATAGTAGTACCGTTTGTCTCAAAGAACTATACCACCCAATTTTAAAAATTTGTAAAAAATTTAACATCCATACGATTTTTTCCATTAAAAACAGATCACAACAAACTTTACTACATATACCAAAAGATCCTATACCAAAGTTTGAAAAAAACAAATGTTTTATACAAAATAACCTGTATAAACTGCGGACGAGTATAGACAAAGAGACATTTAAAGACTAGAATATCTGAACATCGATGAGATCAAAATCATCATCGAAAAAAGACAGCACTTTGTAAACACACCACTAAATATGCACATACATTCAATTTTAATGATAAAAAAGTTAAAATTTTAGGAATGGAAAACAATTCTCATAATAGAAAAATTATGGAAATGTTTTACATTGTTAAAAATATGAACTAAGTAAACTTTTGAACAGAAACAGAGAACTTAAGTGTATTTTATCATGATTCAAATGAAACTTACGGTTAAATTCCTTCTCTTACAAACGGATCTGACGCATGCGCATTCACACATTTCTAACGTTAGTTCATACACTCTGAAGGTTTTGGAGCATCACAAAAATGTAGCTCTACACTAAATTTTTTACACTTATCATTAGTTTCAACAATAGTTACACAATTTTTTACACCAATTTATAACAGTGAACTCAAAAACAATAGTGCGAATGACAAACTCAAAACCATTAACTACAGTTTTCAAAAATAACTCCAAATACCTATTCCACATTTAGTGAGGTTATGAACACTTAAAGAAAAAGGATTTTTTTATTTTTCTGACTTCTTGAATATATGAGAACTACCACTCATTTTTGATATTTAATTTGGATGAAAAGTACACATTGCGGTAAGTTTAGGAATAAAATTAGTAAATGAAAAATGTATTCGTCTATAATAGACCACATATGTATGTATATTCATGACATTATCCATTCTTTGTTATAGTCCTGATGAGGCTGTGGTTCCGCGGCTTAATGCATTGACTGTGCTTCAATTCTTAAATATATAATATGAATTATGACGATCAAAGGCCATTAATCACTACCACCTTTATACATTTATTCTTATAAATCGGTCTAATTCGAAAAACAAATTAGAAAAATAAGTCAGATCACTTTCTACTCCAGTATACAGGGTATCCGAGACTCAAGCCTCCGGACTTATATGGCCGTATACAAATAAAAAAATATATCTAAAACTCCTTTTCCAAAAATCAGTTGAAGTTTTAGTTTTTGAGTTAAAAAATATTTAAGCTAGTCCAATCAGGAGCGCCGTATAAACAGTCGTGTGTGCTGGAGCGGGATACCCACGTAGTGTTCTCCCGTCGCTAACCCCACCTCTGCGTTCGCTTCGATCGCTTCGATCGTTGGAATGCCATCCGCCTCTGGTTATTTAAAGGAACAAACGGACCCTACGGCCTATTCCACCTTTTTGTAATCTGCGACCTTGGCGGCGAAATTCCAATTGGCCCTTTCCACCCCTCGCTGAAAACCCGGGAAGTGAACTTCCATCAGGTGATTCAGCGTTGCTTCTTCATCTTCGGCAAACTTAACATTATCGAGCCTTATGAGCCCGAGGTGAGCTTCCGGATTTTTCGCCAGGATCTTGTGGAGTTTCGCTGTTTTCGGAATGTTTTTCGATTCCTCGCAGGAGCCCCTCCAATCTTCCTGCATATACTTCCTTGTATTTTTATTGTATTCACACTAGGCCTTCTTATAGATGTCCCAGTCCGAAGGCAATTTAGTTCTATTTGCCTTATTGCACAACATTCTTGTCTTTCTATGGAGTCTCTCCAAGTGGGTGTTCCACCATTCTGCTCCCTTCCTAGGCTCAATTGTGCTTGTAGGGCAATTGTTCTCATATGATGTTGTCAGAGCCCTTCGCAGAAAATCCGCGGTGTGCTCCAACTCATCAATGGTACCATAGCTTCTGGGGAAATCCGCAAGCCTCCCTTTGAGTTCCTCTTTATATGAGTCCCAAAGTGTATTTCTGGGGTTTCTGATATCAGAAACCACCGCTTTCCTAGGGTTAAGCGAAACACGATGTGTTTGTGGTCCGGTAGAGACTCCTCATCGGAGACTCTTCAATCCACCACCCTGCTCCTTAGTGTACCTGAACATAGAGTCAAATCGAGAACCTCACTCCTATTTTTAATCTGGAATGTGGGAATATCACCCCGATTCAGAATCTCCAGCTCTGTGCCCGCTATGTATTCAATTAAATCTCTCCCTCTGTCATTGATGTTTGTGCTTCCCCATACCGTGTGGTGAGAGTTTGCACCACAGCCCAATAGCAGAGAACTCTTGTTCTTTTTCGACAATACCGTATTAGGGCCTCCACCTCTCTGGGAGGTGGGGGTCCCTCGGCATCGCCAGGGAAGTAAGCCGAGGCAATAAATACCTTTGGCCTTTCTCCACTACTGCCCCTGAGTCTCACCTTAATAACGGTGAGATCTCTAGAGCAGAATTTAGAAACCAAGATCGCATCCATACCCTTGACGGCTATGTATAACCAGGGTTCTTAGATTAGGGCAAGCGCTGTCTGCACCACAGACATGCGTCTGGCTAGAACCGCCGAGGCGCCTTTGCTGTGGTGCAAATTAATATGCGTAATGGAAATTCCCGTCTCAGCCATTGAGGGGCTAGTTCGGGGCACCTCCGGACGCTTCTGGGACCCCTGCAGATCCCAGTTGGGTCACCCGGAAGGTAACCCTACTCGCTTCTAGATAGGGACGATAATCTAGAGTCGCAAGGGCTCTGATCGAAGATTCGGAAGACCTACGACTAGGATCCAGCCTCTCCCCTTCGGCCTGGATCCCTGCCTGTCGGAAAACACCTTCCACGAATCAGTTCTCAGGGACGGGTTCTGAAAGCTCAGGCGCCCCACAACGGTCGCCGGACTCTAGGGGTTGCCGGGAATCAATACGGTCGCTCTGTGGTACCTTTGCAGACACTCCGTCCCCTTGACTTCCAAGTTCAGACCTTCTTTAAGCCTGAGCATTGGGGGTTTCTCCACAATCCAGTCTCGCGACCAGATGTCCGTGGCCTCCACAACGATGGCCCCCGACCTAATGAAGATGTCGTTGAATCTGGGGGAGCATCCCTCGCGAGGTAACGCGTCAATCCCTTTTGAGATTTCATCCCTCAAGCAAATCCTCCAGAGTTAGACAGTTATCAGAATAACCCGACGCAACGACAACTCTCACCAGGGCGTTGTTGGCCATCTGTGCGAAAGTAAGACCCTGTGTTACCAGAGACTTCTGCCGTTTCAACTCCCTGTTTGGGGGAGTTTCTCCTGAGCCCTTCTTCCTCTTGTTTATAGAATAAGCCTGAGGAGTTGCTCCGGGTAAAGTTTCCGCAGTCACTGCCCCCTGTGAGGAGGCTTGGCTGCTGTTTGCGAGCCGCGCATTACGGGCTCTCCTTCTTTGCGCTCCGCTACGGCGCCTCTTCCCTACGGAGAGTTCCGTTAGCTGCACTTCCACGGCTTCGATATTATTGTCTCCACCATCTTCACTATTTCGCACCGCCTCTGGTGGGTTGGCCCCTACGGAGCCTCCCACTTTTGGCGGTGGTTTGGGTGAGGGACCCGAAACGGATTCCTCATCGTTTGTGTTTTTTATTTTTCGAGACCCCTACCTGTCCGCCTCTGCTGAGGGGGGCAGGCCCGGGTGTCAAAGGATTTGTTAACCCTGGTATCATTCAGCTCTCGACACGGCGATCACATATTAGCTTGGGAGCATGACAACTCGCGATCTTGATATTTCAGTGGGCTTTGCCATTACCCTCTGGAAGGATCGCTCCTTAGTTTAAGTCTCACCGACTTGAGTCCGTCAGTTCCCCAGAGTAGCCTCACCTCGCTATACAGCTCCTCAGGTTCACCTATTCCAGATCTGTGATCAATGAGCCCCGTAAGCCCTCCCACCAGCTACAAGGTCCCGCGATCCGTAGGGAGGGGCGCTCCTGATGAGTCCAGCTTAAATATTTCATAAATAAAAAACTCAAACTTCAACTGATTTTTGGAAAAGGAATATTCTATTTATTTTTTTTCATTTTATACAGCTATATAAGTCCGGACGTTTTAGTCTGGGACACCCTGTATAATAGGGTGTGAAATCCCTTTTGTTTCCATTCTTCACCAGGAACAAATACCAAAAGAACCTCCTAATGTGTTCAGAAGAGAGGCTAAACTATATGAAATATATCAATATTTCAACTGCAAAAGGAGCCATATCAGAATGTACTCCTCTCAATGGAAAGTTTATTTCTTCATATTTTTTTATCAATAACCCTTAAAGGTGAAGAAAGATTCATATTAAATTGAAGGACTTTCACCTGTCATTCTTTTCTAATCTCATTTCTGTGATAATTTTGAACAAACTTGATTTTTCATTTTTCTTTGGAGGTTATTGTACATATTGTCATGGAATTAACTCTAAAGTGGAGCATCTTTGGCTTGAAGTCTATGATTTCACATCTAAAAAAGTCTCTAAATAAGAGTAGTTAATACAAAATGATAATAACAGTTTAATAAACTAAAGTAATTAATATTCAAAATAACACCCACTAGAAATTTACTCGAATGCTAGGTACATTTAAAGAAGCAGAGTAATGGTCAATTCGTACGAAAGGGGATACACATTGCCCTCCAACGTGGGTCATGTGATCATATGATCGGATGATGCCGGGAAGCCTGTTCCAACATTCCAGCTGAACATTTCAAGAACGTGTAAAATTTCCGCCGCTTGGAAACGTTCCAAACAAAAATTAGACTTATTGTTATTATTATCAATAAATATCGCGTAAACCGTCAGGTATAGGTCAAAATCGATGTCAGGTTATAATATGGATCTCATATTATAGTGTAGTATATGCGATACTAAAAACATGGAAGTGAGATCCTTTTTACCTATTTCTTACGGTTTACGAGATAATTTTTTTAAAAATAACAATAACGGAAGATCCCTCTCAGGTCCCAGTGGAACGTTCCTGGAACATTCCCCAGCGGCGGACATTTTGCGCGTTCCGGAAACGTTCCGTGGGTTCCCGCGGAACTTTTCCGCAACGTTCTGTGCTATTGAGGTATTCATTTGGTCTTAGATATTCGCCAGGATCAAAATAATTACTCGTGTGTAAACACTTGTTTTCAGCCCGATTATCTTCCGTATATTTTTTATTTAGAAAAGCCTTTGGATGTTAAAAGACGATACCTTTCGGAAACCAAAATTAAATTAATACGCTTCCAGGAGTTAAAGACCCTAATATTTAATTCCTTCCGGATTTGGAGATTTATTTATTAAACCATGATCGAAGGAGCATTAGGGCTTAACATTAAAAGAGATGCTTCTGAAATATTATCATATTAATTCTAAAATGTTATAGCGCGCATATAGGTAGTTTTAATAATTTTGGTGTGGAAATTTCTCCTTTCCAGAGCATCCTCTGTCTAAAGTGGCTGAAATAAGATTTGAAGTTTATAACATTTTCCATAAAAGTGTAAAAATGCAATGTTCTATCTCTTATAGTTTGGGAGATACGGCCTTCAGAAACTATTCTTTAGTGAAAAAGTTGCCTCCTTAGTGTGGTCCAAAAATGCATGGTAAAATTTGTGTCATGCTAAAGGGTAACCATTCCCCCCATTTGACTCCAAATTTGAAAAAAAGAATTCCCTATTTTTTTTTTAATTTGAAATAATTTTTCAGGGTTTAGGAAAATGTTACGGGAAAGTATAGAGGCTTGTTGGGAATCAGCCAGCGAAGATTTAAATGTATCAGACATATGGGTTTGACACACCTAACACACCCAAGGGTCTTTGAAAACTACGCTTAAGATCAAAAATGTTAATTCTTTATTTAATCCACCTTTTGAGCACTTTATTCTAGTTTTTTTACTGAAAATTATTTCTGTTGGTCTAATGGAATATTTATCAACATTCGTTAATTAATTTCCAGTTATTCAAAGAAATTTCATTTGTTTAAACAATTTTTTTCGAAAATTCGTTTTTTTTTTAAATCAAAATGATTACTATTAGTCTAGTGGAATATTTATTAACATTGGTTAATTAATTCTTAATTATTCGAACAAATAGAATTTATTAAAATAATTTTTTTAGAAAATTCTTTTTTCCATTAAAAATTATTACTTTTTGTTTGGTGCAATATTGATCAACATAATTAATTTCCAATTATTTAAACAGAGTCCATTTGTTTAAATTATTTTTTCTCAAAGTTTTTAGAATAAAAATTATTCTACTCTTTGTCTAGTGGAAAATTGATCAATATTGTCAAATAATGATAATAAACAGCCAGTTTGACTAATTTCTTGGAAAAACATTTTATAAACAAATGGAGTTTGTTTAAATAATGAAATATTGATTAACCAATGTTGATAGATATTCCACTAGACCAATAGAAATGATTGTTAATATAAAAAACGAGAATAAAGTGCTCAAAAGGTCGATTTCATGAAGAATGTACATTTTTGGTGTTAAGGGTAGTTTTCAAGGCACCGTGGGGGTTTGTTAAGGGTGTCAAACCCATATGTCTGATACATGAAGTTCTTCGTTGGATAATTCTCAACAAGCCTCTGTACTTTTCCTTAACATTTTCCTAAACCCTGAGAAATAATTCCAAAAACTCAAAAAAGTGCTTTTTCCCCATGCATTTTACATGGGAAACTTCAAATCAAAACCGGCTCCTGTTGTTATCAAAACTAAAAAAAAGCAATTTTATTTTTCGGATTTGGAATCAAATAGGGGGATCGTTGTCTTCTACAAAAAACTGTTTTTGGACCACCTTATTGTCTCATAATTTTTAGAATGTTAATTTTTGTAAATCAGCTCATTTCCTGTGTATCGCCGATGAGAGTTGTACTTGCATAAGTTAAAGTACACCTAATTTTCAGTAAATCTGAACCAAACATTCTATTTCTCATACGTCCAAAGATCCAGCGTCCTGAAAAATACACACTTCAATTGTTAACTAGGCAACTAGATACAGAGAATACTCTGAAAATAAGAAATGTCCAAAGCACTGATTAAGACTGACTTCATGCACCTGTTTCAAGTAATTTTAATAGGTTCAAGGTGTCCAAATGTATTCAACATTTAGAGCCTTTTTTGGATGCCTAAGCAGGGTATCACAGAGATAAGGTCAGAAAATTTTTTTTCTAATGGGGATGAAAGCCATTTTGCGTTAAAATCACTCGATACTTACCGTGGCTTATCTTAAATATGCTTAATTTAGGGCGTAACGACAAGAACAAAAGTACGATATTAGATTCGGCGGGATGCGGAAAAGTTGTGGTTTCCCGCAGCAACTTTGAAATTTCTAAAATATTACTGATATTCGGTTATTTTAATAGGTTGTAATAATTAACTCTTAGGATATTCATATGAAAAATTAGTGGTACGTATATTGTTATAAAAAATCACATTGAACATGATTCGAGGTATTTTTTGTATGTGGTGGTGGGTGAGGAAAGCCATAGGACGTTGTAATTTTTTTTAAATTGGCATATTTCATTGAAATACGACATGCGTTTGTGGAGAAGTAACAGTTTTCGCTTTCCCCCCTGCATGAAGTGGGCGAAGAGCTGCACACTGCCGCTTCTAATTTAGTTCCAAATCCGGAAAAATTATTTTAATAGTTTTTTTTCCAAATTTTGATGTTAACAGGTGCCGCTGAGCACTCGAAATTTCCCATGTAAAATACGAGGGTCGTTCCAAAAGTAATTTCCGATGTTTTATAAATTGGCAGGAAAAAGTCGGAGAAGGAAAAATCGCAGGGGGATATTTTCGTTTGTATCTCAGGATATCACTGAATGTTTATCAAGTCGTTACCAGCTGTTTTCTCTTATCAGTATCATTGTAACTAATTTATCAGTATCATTGTCTCAGAAGATGTTGGTGTTCCCAATTCGATAAACCGGCACTGTACAAAAAATTTTGGAAATTTTCCCAATAAGTTTGGTAAGCTTTTTCCACAATCACTTTGGGAATATTACCAAATATTCGAGGGGAAAAATCCCCAAAAATGATAGGAATATTCGCAAGAGTTTGGGAAATTTCCCAACATTTCGTGAGGAAAATTCCCAACATTGATGGTAATTTACTCATGAGTTTAAGAATTTTCCCAACGTTTAATAAGGAAAATGCCCAACATTGTTGGGAATTCACTTAAGAGTTTGAAAACTCACTTAAGAGTTTGAGAATTTTCCAAAAATTTCGTGAGGAAAATTCCAAACATTGATGGGAATTTACCTAAGAGTTTGGGCATGATCTATTACATTTTGTGTAATAGAATGAAAAAATGACATAACACAAAAATTATATAACACACAACTATATTCATAATCTATATCAATAAATGAATACGCCTAATTGATAAAACAAATAGGATGGGAGAGCCTACAACTTCGATTGAGTCCATTTCAGCCTATGAAATAGTATTCTGCAATTCTTTGCATGAATCTTATTACGCGTGGATCTGGTTTCTGATTCCCATTCTGTTCCTCTTGCCGCTTGTTTCCTTCCAAAGGATTTATTCGTAGGAGCATCCTGAAACAAAAAGAATGTTTTTTACCATAGTGTTTACGAACGGAACAGCAGATCATTCTGAAAACTTGATCAGGGGTTTGATTGTGTATTTTCACATTTACCTTCACATTCACTTGTCACCTGTCACTTTTTGGAAATCCGTTCGACATGCCCATTTCCAAATTTTGAACGTCATTGATAAGACGCAAAAACGTTTCCGAGAATAATAAATTAAAAGTTTTAAGACTTTTTCGGGTTTCAATCGTGTGCGAAACTATGAATCTTGCCGACATTTCATGAACATTGCAGTTCACTTCTTCAAGGCGACCTGAAACTGAAGTTTTAGGTTATGTTGTTCTTATATATGTATTCACTAGGATGCCTGTGATTTGCCAGAGCGCCCCATGGTGGAGACTGGTTAATCTTGATTGGCTAATCAAGCCTTTTTATCTTAAGGGTTGTTTAGAAGTTGTCCTATTTTCGCAGGTGGTTTAAATATGGTTTGGATGTTGTGTTTGTTGAGAATTCTTCCTATTTGTTCTGTCATACCTTGAATGTAGGGTAGGAGGGTGGTCGTTTTTCTCTCTCTTTCTTTAGTAGGTTGTGTTGACTGGTTATTTTGAGTGTATTTTCTTATTTCTGTATCAATTTGTTTGTTTGTGTAATCGTTTTGTATTAGGGTTTGTTTAACATTTTGTAGTTTTTTTTTGGTAAATAATCTTTATCTGTTATGGAGACAGCTCTGTATACAAGGGAGTTGATGACCGATTGCTTTTGAGATGGGTGGTGGTTGGTGGGAGGAGGCATGTAGGTATCTGTTTGAATGGGTGAGTTTTCTGTAAACTTCATGCCTTAATGTGTTATCAGATCTTTTGTAAATTAGTACGTCCAAGAAAGGTAATTTTCTGTTCTGTTCAATTTCCATGGCGAACTGGATATTAGGGTGTATTTGATTGATGAAATCGAAGAACTTGTGTAGTTCATCTAGTCCATGTCTCCAGATGACAAAAGTGTCGTCAAAGTAACGGAACCAGAATTCCGGTTTAAGCTTGGATTTGTTAAAGGGTTTAGTTCATAGATTTTCCATAAAGATATTGGCTATTACAGGTGAGATTGGAGATCCCATTGCTGCTCCTGAGGTTTGTTCGTAGAATTGGTTATTGAAAGAGAAGTAGATATTCGTGGGCCGGTTTTTATCAAAGGTGTGAGATTGGAGGGGAACTTTGCAAAGGATTTGATAATATCGATTGTAGCAGAGATTGGTACTTTTGTAAAAAGAGATACTACGTCGCAACTCACAAAGATGTCTTGGGATTGAATGTAAATCTGTTTTATATTTCTGATGAAGTCAAAAGAGTTTTGGACGTGTGTGATAGAGTTTCCTGTGAAAGGATTCAGTTTTTTGTTGAGAAAGCGTGCTAGGTTGTAAGTTGGCGAGTTTATTGCGCTGACGATCGGTCTGAGTGGGATGTTGTTTTTGTGGATTTTTGGGAGTCCGTCAAGTTTTGGAGAGATGCGATTAGTAGGTTTTAATTTAGATATTGTTTCGCTGTCAAGTTTTCAGTCTTTCAGAAGGGTCTTTGTTTTCCTGACTATTGTTTTTGTGGGGTCTTTTTAAAGTTTTTTTATATGTATCGTTAGTTATAAGGTCCATGATTTTGTTGTTATAGTCTTCTTTATTCATTATTACTGTTGTGTTGCCTTTCTCTGAAGGTAATATTATGATGTCTTTATTCTGATTGAGTTCTTTAATTGCTGTTTTTTCTTGTTTTGTTGAGTTTGAGAAGGGAAGTTGGGCTTGGCGTAAGATGTTGGCCGTCTATGTCATTCGCTTTTTCGGGTGGAAGGGTATATATTGTGGATTCCAAATTACTGATGAGTTCTTCTTTCGGAATTTTGAAAAAATAATATTAGTCTTTGGAAAATGCGTATTAATATGCATAATTATAATATAATAAAAGATAAGATTTAAAACATAGTTAGAAAAGAAATTAGTCACAAAAAGTAAAAAACTACAAACTAGGAATAATTTGCGTAACATATTATGAATGACTAAATTTAAAGCAATCTTAAACATTATTCAAAGAGATAATTAAATTGACGTAGTAAGATATTACGTCATAATGCCCCCCCCCCCCCCCAGGTAAGGTCATGTAGAGATTTTTAAAAAACCCGTCCCCCTCGGGACCCTTACGTAATTAATGAATGGCCCCTTACATAATTTTGGAAAATTCTTATTTTGCTTATACTTCCATACATAGCTTTCAAAATATATGTTACTAACAGGAAGTTTTTCTGAAACGTTTTTTTCCCAAACTTTTTTTCATGTGATGACCAATAACTGTGGAAGCGTGATTTATAAAATGTTCTTCTTCCTTCAAGTGCGGTCAGTGGTCAGTGAAGACGGCACTTAAAGGTCATTTCTGTCTGTCTCTTCTATTCAGGCAGATTCTTTGGGACGCAAAAGTTTTATTCAAAAGATGTGCAAACACCTCTTCCCCTACTTCATTTTTCCCAAAGTCCTGACAGAGAGATAGTTTTTTCTCTCTGTGACATTCCTCAGTCTCGCCTTTAGGAAGAGGAGGCTCATCAGCGATACAGCCGTATATCTCTTGCTTAGCTGTCCCATACTTTTTAACGGGTAGCTCCCTCATTCTGCCCAAAGCATTATCGCCATCGTTTTTGGTTCCAGCAGTCTTCTTCTTCTTGCGAGGTTGTTTTAATGAATATGGTTTCAAGTACCTAGCACTCTCGTCAATACGGCTTGTATTAGCAGGCTCTTGGAAATTTCGTCACTATCGATTTAGCTAGAGCTCTAGATGTTGGCTTACTCCAATCTCTCAATTTTTTTGACATGTATTTAGCCACTGCTTTGATGATGTCTATCTTCAATCCACCAGGATTTCCCGGAATATTTCTGAATTCTGTTGGGATTATTTCATGTAGAGGTAGAGGTTGGAAAAAAATCACTCCTCTGGCGCACTGTAAAATACGAAAAATTTCCGTGATATAAGGGTTGAGTTATGTAGACGTTCAATGTACTCCTTAAAAAGATCCTTTTCCTCTAAATAGTAATTTATTGTTTATTTTTTTATTATCACCTTCCACATTCCGTTTTGGTGTAATAGGGTCAAGGGGCACCCTTTTAGGAACTGGTTGCTACTTTTCGTCTTCCAGCAGAATGATCAGTTTAACGGGTCCATCATTCGAGTAATCCTCTGCGTAGTCCTTCAGAATCTCAGAGTCATCGATTTCTGTTCCATCATCATTTGGACTCGATTGATATTTTCAAGGTTAACCAGAGGATAAAGTGTAAGTACCTTGCATAATGCATTTTCAGGAAAGCTTAATTTTTCACGAGCTTTTGACATGATTCTTTCAATACTGTCAACCCTAATTAAGCTTCTATTGTGTCCACCTACATCGACGACTTTGAACATCTCCATAGCTGACCTGCAAAATGCAATATGATATACGTGGTGAGACACAAGAATGATAATATTTAGTGATCATGGAGTTTTTATTCATGAAGTAACAAGACACTCACGGTAATTACTATTGGCAGTTTGAAAGTAGAAACGTCCTGTCAATCTTACTTGCGATTTGATTGTTGTGAAGAGAAGAATTTTCAAATCAGGGAATTTAATTGGAGCAGTAAAATTTGTACATATAATACGTTTAGTACATTTGCTATCTGTTATGGAAAAATTAAAATTTGTTGCATTGGCTATTCATTATATTTTTAGTTTTGAAATTCCCAAATCCTTGAAAAAATATTGGAGTATATTCTTACTATCAAATCAATGTCATCTAAATATCTGGATTGAGTACCGATTCTGAAAACTTCACTGTCTCTTCGTAATGAAATTGATGATTCACTGCCTAGCACAACGGACTTCGAATCAGTCCGTTTTTGATTTTTACATAGGGTTTTACGTCTTGCAAGTAAACATGGAGTGGATCATATCCTAGAAGGTCACCAACAGATAGACACTCATATCTTACAATTTTACCGAGTTCATATAGACGAAGCCTAGGTAGGAATGTGGTATCTACGACTTCAAGCAGGAGGTACAAGCACTCTTCATTATTGTACAATATAATGGCGATTCTCCCCATCTGAACGTTGTCTTGATAACTGTATTGTCTTATCGGGACAACATCTCCTTTCCGGTAGCTGGTTTCCCTAAATACATCACTGGAACATTCAGTGAGTGTTCCGAGTAAATGAGCATCAATTACAGCTTGTTGAAGAGTTTCTGAGTAGCGATGAATTAGAAAATCAGTCTCCCCATTCAATCGTAATTCACATCTTAATGCAGCACTTGAACGCAACAAACTTTGAACCAGTTCATGCTTCTCTGATAAAGATTTCGTCACATTCTTATAATTCTTCGAATTTCTCATGGCTCGTTTGGAAAACGTATGCTGGCTTTCAAAACGGAGAGTGAAAACCCTTATTAGTGGATCGAATTGTAGTATCATTTGAGGGTAGTGGGTCAAAAAATGATGATTCGGTCGAAGCTTGACAGATGGAAATATTCTCTTTCTCGTGCTGAGATATTCTTCAATGATTGTTTTCAAATACGGAATATACGACTTATGGATTTCGGGTGCGCATACTATCTCGATTATTTCGGTGAGTTTTAAAAGACAAATCCATACCTCATCATTCGTATCAACTTGATGACCTATGAAAAAGGGAAGAAGTCGGAGTAAAGTCAAAATTTGCCAAGCGCCATCAACGATTCTTGTTCCTTTTTTGGGTACGTTAGCTGGCTTGTCTCTTTGATCATAGCTGGAATACTTAAAAGATTCAATTTTTTGATTGAGGAACTCCAACGTGAAAACCCCCATGGAAATAAAGAACAAGATCATGAGATATAAATCATAAGCAACAACTCCCTCCAGTAGGTCATGACCGAAGCAAGGTGGCAAACCAGGCTTGCACACATGTAACCCACGTTGGCGATTTAATTCTGAATCGAATTTGATTCCCTGATGATATTTCTTCTTCTTTTTCTTCAAAGCCTTTTTATACGAATGGACAGTCATGCGCGAAGAGTAAATGGGAATGTAATCGGAATTAATTTTGCAAGCATTGTTCTCTGCTTCAAGATCACTTCCGTCCTCAGAGCTACTACTCTCGACTTTTTCATCTTGGTTTCGGTCCTCATCTTCATCTGTTCCTACATAAGAATCAGGAGCTTCTTCTTCTATGTCTTCGTCTTCTTCTTCTTTTTCTTCTCCTTTTTCTGCTTTGTTTCCTTCAATTTTACTCACTAGATTCAGATTGTTCACATGGTCTTCATCTTCCTCCTCCTCTTCTTCCTCTTCAACCTCTTCTTTATCTCTTTTCGATGTCTTTTTATTCTATTCCGGCCAAAATTCTGTGCAAGTGACGAAACAGTAACTGCAGAAGTACGGCGTCGTGCTGAAGTTTTCTACGAATCCTCTGAGAGTGTTACTACCGCGATTATCATCACATATGAAAACAATGGTCTCGTAAACTATTTTCTTGTGCTGGGCCGATAGGAGTAACAATTTCAAAAGCATCAGTATAGAAGTTCCTTCCTTTTGTGATTCGTTTTGAGTGAACGCATACATGCTTCAAAAGGATCTTTGCACAGTTAAAGCGGGTGCTAGAAATTCAGCTTCTAACTTTAAGAACTTCTTCGACAGATTCGTTAAATATAATTCCTGCAATTTTTTATAGGAGTCGGTACTGTCCTCTTCATTTTCGAAATCCGGATATAGATTTTCAGTCTCATGATGTCAGATATCAGTTCTTCTGTGTGATTTCCAACGGTATCCGAATGCGAACAGTTATTCTTATGATATCGCGTCAAATGAGAACTCAACGAACTAACAGTTTTAAGAACACTTTTGTAACTTGGAAAAGGACATTCAATTTCTTCGTCTCTCCGCAAATGATCTTTCAGGTGTTTCATGAAAATCTTATAATTTGTTCCTTCCTTCATACAATGATAAACACTACAAATGAATTTGGCGTCTTTCGCCAAGTGAAAATCTGAAGTGAAAATCTTTTTATAACCGTTCAAACCTCAATGTTTGAACTTATTGACTGCCAAAAATTTGGTGTGGTGGTTACAAAAATGACAGCAAAACTCCATACTGCACAATATTGAGTTCACGTGAGCATCAGTACATGAAGATAAGGGCAAATATACATTCGGGGAATTAATCAAACATCAGAAATTGGCGCAAAAGTTTTCCAATAGGACTCATGCTTTAGGTGCTACAGTGGTTAAAACATTTAAATTGTTAATAAGATTTTCTTGCATCGAGATACGGGAAATTAAATATGATATTCCTTATCTACAAATAAAAATACATAGAAAAACACCAAACCGCACAATAGAGCTCACAAAGTCATTCAAAGAATTCATAAAGTTTTCAAAAGATTTCTAAACATTTCACTAAGATTCCAAAGATATTGCAAAAATTTCAAAAAATTACAAAAGTTTTCTCACAAATTTCAAGATCTCACATAGATTTTACATATTTCAGAATATTTAAAGAATTGCGCACACATTTCAAATATTGTAAACGAATGCAAAATTTTTTACAAGAATACGAGAGATTTCAAATATTTCACTGATTTCAAACAAATTCAACAAATTTCGGGACGATTTTATGAGTATTTCAAACAATTCATACAATTTTCCAAAGGCTTGAAAAAGTTCACAAATCTTTCAAAAATTTTAAAACATTCCAAAAGATCTCGCAGAAATTTGAAGATCTCCCATAGATATTACATACTTTGAAAGATTTCAAGAAACTCACAAAGATTTCAAACTATTTAAAGGACTGCACAAACGTTTCATATATTGTAAACGATAGCAAAATTGCTTACAAGATTTTAAGAAATTTCAAATATTCTAGTGATTTCAAACAAATACCAAAAACTTCGGGATAATTTTACAGATATTTCGTAAAGTTTTCCATAAATTTCAAAAAAATTTCAAATCTTTCCAAGATTTTATAGATTTTGCAAAAATTTTAAAAGATTCCAAAAAATCTCGCAGAAATTTCAAAATCTCACATAGATTTTACATACTTTGAAAGATTTCCATGAATTCACAAAGATTTAGAACTATTTGAAGGACTGCACAAACGTTTCAAATATTTGTATGTTTTCAAAATAATGAATAGATTTCAGAAAGATTTCAATAAATTTATAAAGTTTTTAAAATATTTCTAAACATTCCACAAAGATTACAAAGATTTGGCAAAAATATTAAAAGATTCCAAAAGATTTCACACAAATTTCAAGATCTCCCATAGATTTTACATACTTTGAAAGGTTCAAGAAATTCACAAAGATTTCAAAATCTTTAAAGGATTACACAAACATTTCTAATATTTTAAACAACTGCAAACTTCTTTACAAGAATAGAAGAGATTTCAAATATTCCACTGATTTCAGTAAGAGATCAGAGAAATGAAAAAATCTAGAAGTAGATAACAATTGTCAACTCACCTTTCATTAATCGTAAGTGGACCACTTGACAGCAATGTAGCTTTGAATTGAACACTTTCAGTGACACACGAGTCGCATAACGCGATTTTAGTTTTCACAAGAGAAGCGTCCACATCAAGAGTTCAGTGGTAACTGATTGCAATTGAGCAGCCAATTGGGCATGTAGAAGGAATTAGCCATCATAGTCCGGATGGAAAATTGAAATAGGTGGATACGTTCTCAGAACCTACGGACATTGCTTCATTGTTCTCAAACGCTGGTCATTACAGATGTTGAAAACTCAAGCTGGGCCGGCTTTAGTAAAATGGCGCCTCTAGGCTATTACCTATTACAAATGAAAATAAACCATATTTTGTAGAATTCCAAATCTGTTTAACCCTTGGTTCACATCGCACTCATTTAACTAAACTTTTATTTCCCAAAAACCGTCCGCCTCGTCTACATGGCGCCCCTAGGCTATAGCCTACATTGTCAAAAAATCGATTATTTTTTTCTTGGCTTAAAATGTACTTAAGGAGCTTAAAAACAAAGTGCACTTGGTCCCATTGCAAAAAAAAATGTTAGCAGGTCGAAATCTTGATTTCACCGAAGCGCCTCGAAGCGTGTACCAAGCGCTCCAGCGGCGCACTTGGATCCAAAGCTTTTATATTTCTTTTACCTATCGAAATGTTAAGTGGGACAGTTACTAGGGTTCCTCAGGTGTCAACTAGAGTGCGCCGATTTCTATTACAAATAGTATAGGTGTATCTGTGAACCAGTAAACGCTGCCAAGATTGATGGATTTTTCTGTTATTAAAACTTTAAACGCGCTTTTCTCGAAATCACTTTTTTCAAACTGACCGGAAACATTGCTTGAAGACCGTTACACATATCAGTCTGAAATTTTCACAGTAGCTTTACAATTACATTCTTAATGGAACTACGTAGGGGTTTTTTGATTAAATATCAACTTTTTTTTATAAACAATTTCGTGCTTATTTTTTGGCCGAAAATCGATACTTTTTTTCAAAAGTTCTTAAATATTGTTGATTTTTAGTTCCACATCGCAAATTGAAGGAAAAATGTTTCCGTTCGCACAGTCCGTTTTTAAAAAGGCAACACAAAACTTTGCTAATCGCCGCCATTTTGTATTTTTTTCGATAAAATTTGTTTTTTTCTGTACTTAAATACATCCTGCTAAACCCTACAAAATTAATTCCTATTCCTTTTGTCAAACTCCCCAAAAAAATTCTTGAAAATGGATCTGTGTGGTGTTACCCCTTAAGCTAGCCGTGAACTCAAGACGATCTTGAATTCTGAAATATTCATTGGCAGTTGAAAGTATCCATGAGTAAATTATAGTTTATTAAATAATAATAATAATTATTATTATAATGATTATAGCCAACGGCGATACCACGCCGAAAACACCAGTTCCTGTAAGATCACTGAAATTAAGCAGCATTGGGCACGGTTAGTGCTTGGATGGGTGACCGTTCGGGAATACTGCGTCGTGTTGGCCCGTCGTGGGTGTGGTGGACCCACACTGGTAGTATTTATCCACCTAGAAACACTACCTGAATCGGGTAGTGAGGAAATGAACTTTCGAGTTTGAACTTCTATAAAAAAGTAATAGATGAAGAGAAAGTTCAAAAATCGTGGTCGAAAACTTATCTTAAGATGCTGTATAAGAAAGGGGAAATTACTGATCCTTTAAACTACCGTCCCATTGCTCTAGTTAATTGTATCACAAAAATCTTCACACAAATTCTTTCAAAGAGACTAATAGATTGGGCCGAAGAGATACATCTTTTACCTGAGTTGCAAGCGGGTTTCAGGAGGATATTGTGGAATAAAATTCTGTCATAAGGATGTGGATCGAAATTCGCCAGAATAGTAATGGATTTTTACTCCAAGGCTAATATAGCAGTTAAAGGTAGTAAGGGTATGTCCCGAGCGGTAGACATTACGAAGGGAGTCATGCAGGGAGAAGTCCTAAGTCCAACGATTTTTACTTTCTTAGTCGCTGATTTAGAGGAATTTTTAATTGCTAAAGGTATTAGAGGTGTATCATTAGATCACTTGATTGAAATTTTGCTTCTCGCTTACGCGGACGACTTGGCCCTCCTTGCCGATTCCCTTGTGGAAATGAGAAAAATTCTTGAAGCATTATATGAATATTGTAAGATAAATGATTTGGAGGTCAATATAGATAAAACAAAAATTGTAATCTTCAGGAATTCACCTTTTAAGTACGGTGACTGCGAAGTGGAAATTGTTAAGAGTTATATTTATCTAGGCACACCTTTCAGTCAATCTGCGATTTTTGTAAATGCGATGAACACAGCTGTAAGTAAGTCTAATATAGCTTTGAACTCTACAATTTCTTTGATTCATAGATTGAAACTTGACTCCTGTAATCCTATTGTTAGACTTTTTCAAAGCCTTGTGAATAGTATTTTAATGTACGGTGCGCACATATGGAGTCTGCGATATTTTGAGACAATTGAAAAAATTCAGACAACATTTTTTAAGAGAATCCTTCATGCACCAAAAAGTACTGGAGGATATGCAATTAGAATAGAGACTGGTGCCTCTCAGCTAGCGGTTCGAGTTTTCAGCTTAATTCTTAATTGGATCGAAAAAATCTTGAAGATGCCTGATGATCGATACCCGATAAAATGTTATTTAAGGTTAAGGGAACTAGATCAATTGAAAACAACCAGAATTATTAAGCAAAAATATAATTGGGCCCACCAGGTTAAGAATATTTTTTTGGAGATAGGGGCGGGGATGAATGGGATTCGCTTTCTCTCTCCTCCTTACAAGACCATTAAATGGCTTGGATAAGAAAGTATGACGAAAAGCTTCACCAGATAGATCTTCAGAGAGCCCAGTCGTCCTCGGCTCTTATACTTTATCCACGCCTAACTTTGCAGGATGGGCCCCAAAAGTATTTGACTGTAAGAATTCCGCTCAAATTTACCAGAGTTATCTCTCAATTGCGTCTAATTAACAGATTTCAGCCTAGAATTATAATAAAAAATAACGCCCACAGGATAGATTTTAAGGATTTTTGTAATTACTGCTATCCGGATATTTGTAACTCCGAACACGTATATCATTTATTGATAGAATGTAATGCTTTTGCTTCCGAACGACAATTATATATAAGTAAATGTTCATCTGTGCAAGAAATAAGAAATGCTTGGTATAAAATTTTTGATAATCCGGAAGCTTGCGATATTAGAAAGGCAAATATATTTATAATTAAAATCTTTGAAGGTGTGTAAATAACAACAGTTAAAATTTATGTAATGATAATTGTTATTATTATAAGCTGTAACTTCTTTGTACGAATCAGTGATTCTCATACAAATAAAGACTATATTATCCCCTCTTGCAGTCAGCTAGTATCGCGCAGTGCCACTCACAACAGGTATCTCTCGGATGAAGGCCATGGTTCAGTTGGGAGTGGCAACAGGACCGAACCGATGCGACGACCAGGCAATGCCCCCGGACAAACGCGAGAACATCGATTTTAATGGTCGAACCAAGTGAGGAGGGACATTCTTACCTGTTGGCAAAGAAGCTCACGCGCGCGAAGAGGATTCATGCAGAGGTTACATGAACGTTGGGTCAATATGCACCCGGAATATGCTCATAAAACGCCTCAGTATTTAAGAGATCAGGTATCCATTTTGCGCAAAACCGGATATGAAGCTCTTTATCTGCAAGAAGAAGAGCAACATCATGCAGTGAACATACCATCCGTTCTAGCAAGAACAGCTTTGCAGATAGCCGATAATGTCATCATGAGAAGTAGGAGATCTATTCACCAAGAAGTCTTTCTCAGGATGGACAAATTAGCTGAAGCTAATACTGCTCTCCTCGATTTGCTCCCCGAAGATGTTAATCTTTGGAATCTGAACTGTGTAGTTTACGAGAAAGCGGCCTTTCTGCTTAGCGACAATAGAAGTAACGATACTTCAGTACGCATGAGTAAGACTCGCAAGCGTATTGTACAGCTTCAGTTTAAAATCGAAACGGCGAGACGCCATGCATCAAGTGTTCAGTGCGTGATTAGCTACATAACATCAAATCAAAAATTCACTCCAAAATTTAGGGCACTTGCTCGAAACTTGAGGAAAGAAAATCACACGCTGAACAAGTGTAAACTGTTGACCATCAAGCAGCACTGGACGCAAAAAATAAGATCTCTTTCAACAGCGAAACAGCGCCTTGAGCGGCGAGTAAAGTGGATTCAAGAAAATTCCACCTTTTCTACTCATCCTTCCCGCCTGTTCAATAAAACGTCACGTGCCGTTAAAAATCCGCCTAGTCGAGAAGAGATTCCTAGGCGTAAGTATATGGGGATACTTATCAGCTAAATAAAGGCGCTTCAGACATATCACTCTTTTGTAAGTTTTGCCAAAGGCAAAGGTTACAAGGTTCAGAGGAAGAGTGTCCACTAATTACTGTTGAAGAAGTGAAGAAAAAAACTGATAAAATCAACAACTTTCAGTGGAAGAAGTTCACTTCCACGCACCAACATCTAGCTCGTATATTTACTACTTTCTTGAACGGAGAACAACTTATCCCGCAGTGGCTAGTTGAAGGGCGCACGGTATTGATCCCTAAGACCGGAGATTTGTCAAGTCCAAAGAACTACAGGGCCATAGCTTGTTCAAACATCAGCTACAAGCTATTCACTGGCATCCTCAAAGAGAGGATATTAACATCTATCGAGCCGGTATGGAGTGCAACAGTTGAACAACGTGGCTGCAAGAGAGGGCTGGCAGGTTGCAGGGATAACCTGTTAATAGACAGGTGTATTACCCAGGACTCGATCAGGTATCGACGCAATCTGCCCATGGCTTGGATTGACTATCGCAAGGCATTCGATAACACGAACCATGAGCTACTTATTAGGCTCTTTGAGTGCCTGGAGGTGCATCCAGAAATAGTGAGATGCATAAAAGAGCTTATGCTCTTGTGGCGAACAAGATTTGTCATAACATCTGACAAAAGACAAGTGAATACAAGCTATATCACCTATAAGAGGGGGGTCTTCCAAGGAGACTATATGTCCGATACTTTTCTGCATCTCCCTCTTGACTCTATCTATTGTGCTCCAAAGCAAAAGCTCTGGATACCTATGTGGCCTGCCGAACAGAAGAGAATATAAGGTCAACCATCTTTAACACATGGACGACCTTAAACGTGTGCTAAAAACGGCCCTTGAAAAAAGGTATCGTCAAATTCTCAGAGAAATTTGAGCTTCCGAATTATCGGGAAAGAATAAGATCCAGGCGACCAATATGCTGGCCGTTCCTATACTGCTCATCATCGAAGCACAGTTCTGACTACAGCCTGCTCAGTTCTAAATAGCACAGATTCTCTGATGCGCCTCGTACATCAACATGAAGTCGTCAATGCTGCGGCGTTTCTAAACCGTGCCGCAGATAGAGCCGCAGAGGAGCTTGGCCTCCCATTTGGTTCCAGTGACGCTACACATGGAATAGCATCACTAACACCTTTGGTGCTCAAAAGTCGTGTACAGGATGCAGAACATACGCTTCTACTAAGAGATCATTTGGACATGTTCTTAGTGGATGATCAAAATATGCACGCTACGGGTACATAGAGAGACACAATGCGGCTCTAAAAGTGTTATATTACCATCTTAGGTACTTCTATGATGTTGATCTATTGCCCGTCTTGCCATACGCCCAGGGGGAACTCGAGTACGTTGTGGAGAATGATCAGTGTAAGATCTACTGGAATTTCTCATTCTCCACCACTCAACGTATCTGTGTTACGACGCCTGATATTGTCCTCCAAGATCTGAAGACCAAGATCATTTACGTGATTGAATTCTCGGCACCAGCCGATGGTAATATCACGGCAAAGGAGGAAGAAAAGCGGGCGAAATATCAAGCACTTCTTTTCGAGCTGAGCAGACTATCAAGGCTACATAGTCCATCTTGTAGTTCTCATAATCGACTGTCTTGGAGGCATGAAAGCTTCATTTCTTAGCCAACCCAACAAGATTCTGGCTTGCCAGCGTCAGGCTTACTCCATCGCGAACCGGATGCAAAAGGCCTTCATCTCCAAGTGTCCCGTCTGCCGCGTAAGGTCATCCGTGGCTAGAGACCTGACTCCAAGGAACAGTGTTGCACGATGTTATCTCGCGTAAATTTCCCGCTCTTACTTACCTTCTAGGACAGAAGGGGCAGAAGCGGATGACGTACACCTTCCATTTGCGTCGGGATTGGTTGCTTCAAGGAACCATGATCGTAGCTTCCGGAGCCTACAACTTCTCACATAATTATTATTATAATGAGTTATAATAACTATAACTTATCAAATAATGATCATAATAATAATTATCATTAGGATAATTATAATTTATGATGATATAATAAATAATAATTATTCTATTATTACGTCCAATAATTAAATTATTAGATATTATTTATCATATTGTAATAATAATTTAACTATTATACGTAATAATTCAGTAGTAGGCTTAAGTGAAGTTTCTCAAAAATATCACTTAGGGTGTACTGAGCATCTTCATCCAAAAGCGCACAAACTTCAGCAACAGCGTCGTCTCCATGGGAAGTGGAAGGCCGCCCACTACGCGCCTCGTCATGCACACTTGTTCGCCCTTCCAGGAAACTTTTCTTCCACCTTCCAATCATTTCGATGCTCATAACTTCTTCTCCATTCACTGAAGTGACCCTACGGTGAATTTCGGGAACACCAACACCTTCTGGGACTAAAAATTTGATTACGGATCGCACTTTACAATCGGACACGCTAGTCAGGGGAAGCTCCATGGCTACAATGATACTGATAAGAGAAAACAGCTGGTAACGAAATTACTTTTGTGGACTTGAGAAAATTCTACATATCAATCACTTGGATTATACAACCCTAACACACCCCAATGTCGCCCCGAAAAGTACCCCTAAATCCATAACTATCGATTCTGCACGAAATATACACTTTTTTGCACTTTATTCTCGTTTTTTTTTCTAATATGTATTATTATTGATTTAGCCATATTTTAAAGCAATTTTCAATTATTTAAACAAATTTTATTTGTTCAAATAATTGTTTTTCTCTCTCAAAAAGTCGTTTTTTTATAACAAAATTAAAATAAAAGCTTTCTTTTTTATATTTTATACACTTTCAATACTACAGTTCTATTATTTATCAAACGCTTATTTGTTTAAATAATTGTTTTTTCTGAACAAGCCTGCTTTTTCTGAGAAAATCTTATTCAAGGCAGCCTTTTCATATACTTCATTTGCTTTATTTATCCTTAGCTTTATTATGTAATAAATAATAATTTGTTTGAAAAATATTTTATCAGGAAATATGGGAATTTTCTCTTTCCTGCTCTAAGTATTTCAACTAGTGATTGTTGAAAATATCAATTTTATTTTTTATATTCATGAATCATTTAAAAAATTACTTTTGAATTATTTCCAGTATTTCATCTTCTTGTTCTGGAGAAGTCCACTTTTTTCTTATAAATTTAACGGTTTAATAAAAATCACTATGTTCCCGTAGAATGCGACATACTACTTTCTAAGTATTTTTTTTTTGCTGAACACAAAACTTCCCTCCATTTGTTGCCGTCAGTAGTTTATAGTTTAATATCATCAAATCATGAGGTATTTCTTTATATTACCTCCTCCGACTGCTATATATATAATTAAAAAAAAAGTTAAACAACCACCGCAGGGTACCACTAAGAGCAACTGCCATCTAAAAAGAAAATGTCAATAGCCCCCAGTAGAACCGCGGTAAAAAAAAAATATATATATATATACACGACAATAATAATAATAATAAATATTACCTCAATTAATATCATCAAATTAATATCATTATAGTTTAGGTTAGGTAGTTTAATAGATATTTGCAACTAATTTTTTTAGGGCTCAAAAATAAAATCGGGGTATAAATAAAGTATAAATAAATAAATAAAGTCGGGTCATTTTAATGCTTTTTTAAAAGCAGATTTCAAATACCACCTGTTTTTAAAACATTTACAACGATTTTGCAAATAATTAAAAAAAACTGAAAAACATGGAAACAATTCACGAAAAATTCCATAGGTTCTCTTCAAGTTATTTAGTTTTTTATTATAAACTAGGGCCTTATGCCAAATAATCTGAAAAGTTTGAATTTGGATATTTCGTTTAGGGCCTTATTGGTTATTTTATATGCCAAATAATAATCTGAAAGAAAAATTTAATTTGGATTTTTCGTTCTTGAAATAGCATTGAGAATCTGCACCCTGTTTTCGTATGTGTCAAAGTTCAGTGAGGTATCAGCCAATATGCTTCAAAGCACTCTATAAAATTACTTACTGAAAGGTTTTTTGGGACGCTGATAGCGAATCAGAAGTAAGATTTTCTAAATTCAAAATAGCTGGTCAGGATAGCAGGCCATATGTAAAAATATATCAAATATCAAGAAACTCAGTGTCATAACTTAAAATTACAAACTCTTGGGGTATTTTGGGTCACTGATAACGTATCCGAAGTCAGATTTTAAAAATTTCAAATAGCTTTGTCAATATGGAAAACTATACGTATGAAAGTGTTTTTGCTATCATGATATTGGCACAGCTATTTGGGATTTTGAAAATTTACTTAAAATTTATTATGAGCGACTCAAAAAACTCCAGAGATAGTAATTTTACGTTATGACAATAAGTTAATTACTTATTTCTTGATCCCAATAGTTAAACACTTTATAAAATAGCTGAGATTTATCTTTGATTTGAGATTGACGAGTTTAATTCTGTTCACTTAAGATTGAGCACTGCACCATTCATTTTTACAGTACTGATGAAGTCTGGTGAGACAACACGAGACAGGCTAGAAAGTTTGCGTTCCTTGCTGAGTTTTATAAAATTTAACCTTGCGCCATCCAGAAAGGTAATTTTTTGGGGGTTTTATGCGGTAAAAGTAAAATGAGTATCGAATTGACCGAGGACAAAAGAAAGCAATTTTAGACTGGGCAACATAAATCAGTCAAAAATCCTTTTGTATTATTATAAGAGTTGTAGGCACCAGAAGTTACGATCATGGTTCTTTAAAGCAATCAATCCCGACGCAACCGGAACGTGTACCTCACCCACTCCTTCTATCCTAGAACGTAAGGAAGAGCGACAAATTTACGCAAGAGACTTCGTGCAACACTGTTCCTTGGAGTCCGTTCTCTAGCCACGGATGGCCGTACGCGACAGACGGCACAGTTGAAGATGAATGTTTCATCTCTGGATACTTTTTTAGAGCTACCAATTTTTTGGAATGTTATGAGGAACAGTGTTGATGGATTCGATGAAGTGATCCCTTGAGCCTTGATGAGCCTTTTGCATCCGGCTCGCGATGGAGATTTTGTTGAGTTGGCTAAGAAATCAAACTTTCATAACTCGAAGGCAGCCGACTATGAAAACTTTAAGATGGACTTTGTTGCCTTGGTTCAAGCCTGCTCAGCTTGAAAAGAAGCGCTTGATATTTTGCACGTTTGTCTTCCTTCTTTGCCATGATATTACCAGCGGCTGGTGTCGGGAATTCAATCATGTAACTTAGAATCGTCTTCAGATCTTGGAGGAAAATATCAGGCTTTGTAGCACAGATACGTTGAGTGGTGGAGAATGAGAAATTCCAGTAGATCTTACACTGATTATTCTCCTCAACGGACTCGAGTTCCCCCTGGGCCGTATGGCAAGACGGGCATTAGATCACCAACATAGAAGTGCCGAAGATGGTAATATAACACTTTTAAAACCGCATTGTGTCTCTCTATGTACCCGTAGCATGCATACTTTGAACATCCACTGACTTGACAGATAAAAAGAAATACCTCAGTCACCGATCTCAATCCAGCACGGTATAGAAACGCCGCAAAATTGACGACTTCGTGTTGATGTACGAGTCGCAGAAGAGAACCTGTGCTATTTAGAACTGAGCAGGCTATAGGTGGAGGTTCCAGGAGGCGGTCAGAGTGAAGAAGAAAGGAAGGGCCAGTGGGGGAATTATAACCGGGGTTAGAGATGGATTAGAGGAAAAAGTTCATGGAGAGGAAGAGGGGGAGGGAGTGCAAATGAGGGAAATAAAAATAGGAGGGATAAAGTGTAAGTTTGTGACAGTGTACAATAAGGATGGGATGGAAAGAATTAAAGAAAGGGTGGATGACCTTCTGGGCGAAAGAGAAGAGGGTATGGTGGTACTGGGTGGGGACTTTAATGCGAGGATGGGGAGCGAAGGGGGACTTTACAGGGAAGGGGAGAGCTTCGAAAGGAAATCGAAGGATAATCTAATAAATAAGGAGGGGGAGATTCTAAGGGATTGGATGGAGGATAGAGGCTGGACGGAGGCGAATGGTATGGTAACAGGGGGCGAAGAGGGAGAATACACAAATGTTAGTTAGGTACGGGTATCGTTGATAGACTATGTAGTCATGATTATGCAAGGGTGAGAGGAGACGGAGAGATTCACAGTAGAAGAGAGGGTAGAATCAGACAAGGGAGACGATAGAGAAGTATGAGGAGCAGTTAGGGAAAGTACGTTTTGAAGGGGAGTCGGTGGAAAAGATATGAGAGGATTTGAAAGAGAAAGTGAAAGGGTGTGTGCAAAAAAAGGTATTTAGAAAGGAGAAAAAAGGAATGGTGAAGCCGTGGTGGGATAGGGAATGTGAAAAAAATGAAAAGGAAGGTGAAGAGGAAGTACAAGAAGTGGTAAGAATGGACTGTGAAAAGGGAGCTGTACGTAGAAATGAAGAGGGGGTTTAGATTGATGTGGAAGAAGAAAGAACAGGAAAAGGAGAAAGATGTTGAAGAGAAGTTGGAAAGCGTAAGGCAGAGGGGAACGTGTGAAAGATAACAAATAGGGTTGGGAAGCGTAGAGTGGGGATTAGCGAGAACATAAGAAGTGAGAAGTAGAGAGAATTAAAAAAAAAACATTTCAGAGCTCAGATTCACGGAAGAGAATTGGGGTAGAGAGTTGGAGAAAAGAGTTGGGAGTAGAAGAACGAGGGGGGTAGAGGGGGAGGAGTTGAATGACGAGGAGATAAGAGAAACAGATAAGAAAGTTGTAAAGGTGAAAGGCAGCAGGGCTGGACGGAGTAGGGAACGAAGCGTGGCGGGTTAGAGAGAGGCTGCAGGAGGTAGTGAAGAAAGTATGGAGGGGGAGGGATACCCAGGAGGGTGGAAAGAGAGTTTAATAGTGCCAATGTATAAAAAAGGAGATAAGAATAGGCAGGAAAATTATATAGGGATTACGCTTATGAATACGGCGTACAAGGTGTACGCGATGGTGTTGGCGAATAGGCTGCGGAAAAATGTCGAAGGGAAAGGAATAATGCCGAAGACACCGGCGGGATTTAGGGCAGGTAGGAGCACTATCGACAATATCTACGTTCTGCAGCACGTAGTGGATAGAGAGTTACCGAAGAAGGGGGCGAAAATGTGCGCGTTTTTTCTGGACCTCAAAGGCGCGTTTCCTTCGGTGGATAGGGGGAGGTTGTGGCAGACGATGGTGGAGAGGGAAGTGGAGAGTGGCCTGATCGAGAGGATAAGGGAGATATATCAAGAGAAGAAAGATAAGGTAAGAGGAGGGGAGGGGGTTTCGGAAAGTTTCTGGATGGATAGGGGTTTAAGGCAAGAGTATCCGTTTAGCCTAAACCCTTTTTGCGATTTTAATGGCGGATATGGAAAGTAATCTAGAGGCTTCTAGTTTCGAAGAAATGTTGGAGTGGATGGTCACATAAAAGAGAGAGTGAGGAGTGCAAGTGTGGTGATGAGGCAGTATGAAGGTCGGGAAAGAAGTTATTTGCAGATGATTTTGCAAGGAGAATGAAATTTTGACTAGCTAGTGATGAGTGTGCTATTTTATGGTGTGTAGGTGTGGGGGTGGAAGGAAAGTGTAGGTGAATAGGACACAGGAGAGGTATGTAAAGTGGATACTGGGGCTGGCAAGGAATACGCCTAATTATATTGTTAGGAGGAGTCGGGGAGAACGAGTTTAGGGATTCTAACAGGTAGCCGAGCGTGTAAGTGTGAGGAAAAATTTTTGGAAGAGGGGGGAAGTAAGCTGGCGGGGAATGTTGGTGGGAGAAGGAGAACAGAGGAGGAGAGGGGAAGATGGTGGTTGAAAGGGAAAGGTATTTCAGAAGGAATGGGCTGCAGAGGGATGAAGTGAGAAGGATGCATGAGGAGGGGAGAAAGGTGTATGAGGTGGTCAATAAGAACGGCATGGAGAGAGAGAAGGCAGAAGGAGAGGAGAGAATAAGAGGGTCATGGTTCAATGTAAATTGCGGGTGGATTATACCAAGGGAAAGAGCGCAGTACTTGTGTGAGAAAGGATAGAAAGGGAGTTAGGAGTTTATAGCGAGGATGAGGTGTGGGTGCATGGAGGGTTATAATAAGTTCTGGTTTCCTAGGGAGAAGAGAATGTGTGAATTGTGCGGGAAGGGCTATGCAAGGATGGAACACTGGCTGGAGGATTACGAGATAGTGGAAAGGAGTGAGATTAGCATGGAGGTATTACTGCATGAAAGAAGGGACAAAAGGGCGGTTGCATGGGTGAAAGGGGTGTTGGGTAAGATGGAGAAAAAGAGAAGGAAGGAGGAGGAGGAATGGAGAGAAGAAAGACAGGGTCATGCGTGCGAGGCGAAGCGAAGGAGGTATAGCGTTAAGAGCGAGCGGTCGTAGAATTAAGGTAGTATCAAGTGTGCAAGACGGGCAATAGATCAACACCATATAAGGGCCTAAGATGGCAGTATAACACTTTTAGAGCCGCATTGTGTCTCTCTATGTACCCGTAGCGTGCTTATTTTGAGCATCCACTGAGAACATGTCCAAATATTTCTGGCTCTTGCTTGCACGCTCGGCAGTTGGTATCGCCTACAGGTACATTCATTATTCGCTCACCGTAAATTAAGGTGTCTATAACGCTGCACAGTGGGGCGAAATGAAAAAACGATGTTAAAAATAACCTGCAGGTCACAATTTTTATTCGATTTTCTATTTTTCTTTAAAAAAAAATTCGGCATTGAATTCTCAAGGAATCTGTTGAGGCTAAATTAAAAATTTTATTTTTGATAGAACTGCAAATAGCTGAAAAAATGTTGATTTTTTTAATTTTCCTTTTTATTTCTCTGTGAAAATTTTTCTTAGTGGCATCAGCCCTCAGGTTTGATGCACAGAGGTCGGCGAAAGAGAAAAAATTTGTTGACATGTAAAGTTATTTGTTATAAACAAATATTTGCAACAAATAGCCAGTATGATGGATTATGTTTTTGTGAAGTATATTTATGCATCGAAATCGCTCATTCAGAGCAACGAGGTGGAATCTGATCATAAAAATGTGGTATCCGATATCATTTGTTAACTTACCCAACAAATAATATAAACAAATGCATGACTTGAACAGTTTTAGGCAGAAACAAACCGAATTTTCTTCCGATTGTTCTCGAATCTCATTGCCTGTGATGTACATTGATGTATTTTTGTCTTAGATATTTTTCTCTTGACATAATTTGTTAAATTTATCAACAATTATTACAAACAAATTCATTATTTGAACAGTTTTAGGCAGAAACAAACAGAATTTTCTACTGATTGTCTTTGAATCTCATTGCCTGTGATGCACATTGATGTATTTTTATCATCTGATATAATTTGTTAAATTTATCAACAATTATTATAAACAAATGCATGATTTGAAAAGTTTAGGGCAGAAATGAACCGAATCTTCTTCGGATTGTCTTCAAATCTCATTTCCTGTGATTCAGATTGATGTATTTTTTCACCTGGTTAATTTGTTAAATTTATCACAATTAATATAAACAAATGCATGATATGAACAGGTTTAGGCAGAAGCGAACTGGATTTTATTCCGATTGTCTTTGAATCTCATTGCCTGTGATGCACATTGAGGTATTTTTGTCATCTGATATAATTGGTTGAATTTATCACCAATTAATATAAACAAATGCATGATTTGTATAGTTTCAGGCAGAAACGAAGCAAATTTTCTTCCAACTGTCTTCGAATCTCATTGCCTGTGATGCACATTGATGCATTTTTGTCATCTGATATAATTTATTCAATTTATCAACAATTATAAAAAAATGCATGGTTTGAAAACTTTTAGGCAGAAACGAACCGAATCATTTTCTGATTGTCTTCGAATCTCATTGCCTATGATGCACATTGATCTATTTCGCAGGCAATGAGACTTGAAGACAATCAGAAGAAGATTCGGTTCGTTTCAGCCTAAAACTGTTCAAATCATGCATTTTTTTATGATAATTGTTGATAAATTAAAAAAATTATATCAGATGACAAAATACATCAATCTGAATCACAGGCAATGATATTTCAAGACAATCGAAAAAAAATCGTTTTATTTCTGCCTAAATCTGTTCAAATCATGCATTTGTTTATAATAATTGTTGATAAATTTAACAAATCATATCAGATGATAAAAATACATCAATGTGCATCACAGGCAATGAGGTTCGAAAACAATCGGGAGAAAAATTGGTTTGTTTCTGCCTAAAACTGTTAAATTATGCATTCGTTTATATTATTTGTTGATAAAGTTAACAAATGATATCGGATACCACATTTTTATGAGCAGATTCCACCTCGTTGCTCTGAACGAGCGATTTCGATGCATAAATATAATTCACAAAAACATAATCCATCATACTGGCTATTTGTTGCAAGTATTTGTTTATAACAAATAACTTCACATTTCAACACATTTTTTCTCTTCTACCGACCCTTGTGCATCAAACCTGAGGGCTGATGCCACTAAGAAAAATTGTCACAGAGAAATAAAAAGAAAAATTCAAAAAATCAACATTTTTTTCGCTATTTGCACACACTGAGCTTCAAGCGGCGATAGGTATAAAAAAAGTTTCGAAAAAAACTGAAGGCAGGGATTTGTTCGTACGGGCCCACAGTTTCAAAATCCGTTTGAAATAAAATCTTAGCTGCTGATTTTTCTGAGATATCGCATCTTCATTTTGTATGCTAATGGAAAGAAAAGTTTTGATAAAAAATCAATTTCGCCCATCTTCAGAATATAAATTTTCCAAATTCTTTGTCAAGGAGATTTTTCTGGTTCCATGATGCCTTTACATCGAATCGTTTTTCATAAATCAAACAAAAGATTCTGTAAGACAGTCAAATTTTTCTTCCGTGATAAGCGCTACATGTCAAAGCATCTGAGACCTCTGAATCTCTGGAAAGTTTCTAGGCGCTTTTCTGAAAGTTATTAGTTTCCCCTTGTAATTTATTTGAATAATGCAAAAATAAGCACTCCAGTTTTTTTCTATATTCTCAGTTCAAATAAGGAACTTCGAGAAAATGTCTCACAAACTTTCACATGAGGAAAACAGAACAAAAGTGTGTGCTCCATGTGGCAAAAAAATTGTATTTGGAGATAAGAAACCGACATTTTTTCACATTACAGAAAATCAAGCAAATCTTATAAGAAAATTTATCAATGAACAATTCGACATATCTAATAATAAATTTCCATTGAGTATATGCTGTACATGCCGTGTCACTCTATCTGAACATGAAAAGGATAAATGTACCAGACCTAAGCCAACCATGCCAAATTACAAAGACACACAATTATCTCAGAAAACCAGAGCTAATAATCACACATGTAATTGTTAGATATGTATAACAGCAAGATATTATGGCCATCCAAAGGCTAAGTTGGGTAGAGGTTTGAAACGGCAAGCATCTAGGAACACTGATGCCTTTAATGGGTTGTATGGTGCTTCAAAAATGGTAAATCTTTCAAAAACCGAACAAATTAATAACGAGCCCAAAAAATCAATCCATTTTTGTAAAAAGTGCTCTCATGAAATAGGTAAAGTTAAAAATCATTCTAGTGGCACTCCCGCAAAAACTTGTAAGAATATATTACAATTGGTTCAAAAACTTCCTGATCAGCAACAAGAGCAAGTCGCTAGTTCAATTTTAAAACAGAAAGTTGATATACAAACAGAAAGCAACTGTGATAGTACGAAATTAGACAATTTCCAAGTTAATACAGGTGCTTCGTCCAACCAAATGAATTTCTAATTCATAGACTAACTAATTTCCTTCGAAGTGCAGCCGGTAAACGATCCGTACCTCCATATTATGCTAAGCATGCCTCTGAGAAATCTAAGACTCTTGAAAATGTTTATAAAGAAGGTATATTTGATTTTGATACAGACAATACAACTGAGAATGAAAAAAGACCTGTAGTCTTTGCAGATGCTAAGGAGTTACTGGAAGCTATTATAAATCAACGAAATCAAACTGGAAATTTCGTTGTAAAAGTAATGGCGGATGGAGGTCAAGGGTTTTTACAAATTTCTATGACAGTACTCCCAGAAAACTATTCTCCCGATTTGGACTGCAGTATCGATCATGTATGGCCAACGGCTATACCACGCTGAAAAAACCAGTTCTCGTTAGATCACTGAAGTTAAGCAGTGTTGGGCGCGGTTAGTATTTGGATGGGTGACCGTCCGGGAATACTACTAACTACGTGCTGTTGGCGTGTCGTGGGTGTGGTGAGCCCACACTTGTAGTTATTTACTACAAGAAACTATCCACCTAGAAACACTACCCGAATCGGGTAGTGTCACTCCTACCCCGAAAGGAAAATGGCTTAATGGTATACATACATACATCGATGACTTAAATTTTGATGAAGATTCAGATTTGCCTATAAAAAAGAGACGTTTATACTCTGAAGGTGGTAGTACTGGCATGAAAGCTAAACTAACTAGTGTCGATAGACTTATAATGTTATCCATAGTACCCCAAGTTAAAGAGATATATGAAAATATGAAACTGTTATTTAATTTGACTAAGATTAATAATGTTTCCTTCAAGTTTGTTTGTGATTTTAAGCTGTTACTTATTGTTAATGGTCAACAAACCGCAACTTCCATGTACCCCTCTCCTTACTGTTTCGTAACATTGAGGGACTTGAGACAAACTGAGGAAGAACATAATGATAACAAAAACAAGAAGGAAGAAGAGAATAGTAACGAGCAAAATCAGGAAGGAGATATTAGGAAGGATCCGAACGATGATATGTGTGATGATGAAGAGTTTTCACGAATAAGTAATGAATGCATGAAATTAAAAACGTATGGAGATTTGAAGGCTGACTATGAGAGGTTTTGTTCCATGGGCAAAGATAAAAAATTCGCTAAAAAAATGCCTGTCGTAAACTCATAAAAAAAGCAGATGAGCTCCTTCATTCAGAAATATATGAGGGCATCAGCCGCCTACGATTATTGCCTTTCGTTTCTGCTCTAAAAGCTATGGAAAAAGTTGTAAACTGCAGTTTTTCCACTAGAAAGATTGGGCCTGATTTAGATAAACACTCAAGTTAGTTGGGTAAAGCTTTTCAGAGCATCGAAATTTCTAAAACATTAAAAATCCACGTGCTTTTGGATCACCTTGCTCACTGCTTATATTTTTTAGGAAAATATGGTTTGGGCCTATGGTCAGAGCAAGCGGGCGAGTTAATCCATAAAGAATTTTTGAAATTCTGGGCGCGTTATAGAATAAATTTGATTCACGATATCTCGTATTCGAGCAGATTGAAAAAAGCGATCGTTGAATTTTCTTCACGGCACCTTTTGATCGAAAAATAAGATCAAATTTCATTAATTCGTCTTCGTAAATTCTATTTATTCACACGTAAAAATATTATATGAAACTGATAGATGAGTACAAATTGAAATGAACCAAAAACCTTTAAACAATAGAAAATGTCAAGAAATTGACAAAAATGAAAACTAAGAAAAATTAAAGAAAAAAAAAAGTGGGACCAGTATACCGCCACGTCCACGCCGTTGGTCCTGGGAAAAGCTGAGAGTGGTATCACAGTTGAGCCTCGATTGTTCGGATTCACTGAGAACGAATGTAATCAGGATAGTCTAATATCAAGATGATTCGGGGAATCATGACGATCGAAAATAGAACTCAAATGAACTCTGACGATCGAAAATTGAATCAAATTCTACCGATTCCCAGTCCAAATAATGCAGCGGTCTGGATGATCGGGGTCAGGATAACCGGATTTATACTGTATTCAGTTGATGGATCAAAAATCTTTTTTTACATAATTTACAATAAAATACAGAGAAAAAATTTACAACATATACACACATTGAATCACATAAGGTTATGCACGCTACATGCGTTTCTGATCTGTAGAAAAGCAAAAAAATGATTTTGCGATACCTCAAAAAAATGAGCAGCTAAGATTTTCATTCAAACAGATTTCGAAACTGTGGGCACGTACGAACAAATCCCCGCCTTCAGTTTTTGTCGACACTTTTTTTGTACCTATCGCCGCTTGAAGCTCAGTGTGTCCTTGAGAATTTAATGCTGAATTTTTTTAAAAAAGAAAATGGATTAAGAATTGTGACCTACAGGTTATTTTAAACATCCTTTTTTCATTTCGCCCTCAATCATTTCCGAACTCAATCCAGCAGACTTGAGAAATATGTTGGGCAGACCCATCGAGAGCTCTACTCTACGTATGATGCCGTAGAATATACCATGAAGGGGCTTGTCAGCATGTTATCTTAGTAGAAGCGTATGTTCTGCTTCCTGTACACGACTTTTGAGCACCAAAGGTGTTAGTGATGCTAGGCCATGTGTAGTGTCGCTGGAATCAAATGGGAGGCCAAGCTCATCTGCGGCCCTATCTGCGGCATGGTATAGAAACGCCGCAGCATTGACGACTTCATGTTGATGTACGAGTCACATAAGGGAATCTGTGCTGTTGAGAACTAAGCAGGCTGTAGCCAGAACCGTTCTTCGATGAAGACACTCTAAGCTTAGCTAGCCTCTACCCCCTTTATCTCGAGGAGGTATGTTCGAGGTACGGAAGATCCAGGATGAAGACTTCGATGGATTGTCATCATCTTGCGTGTGCTCCGTCAAGTTGCTTCAACTCATCGACGCTCCATTTTACTGCACCAAACGTGTAGAGCAGTATAGGAACGGCCAGCATATTGGTCGCCTGGATCTTATTCTTTCCAGGTAATTCGGAAGCCCAAATTTTTCTGAGAATTCGGCGATACCTTTTTCCAAGGGCCGTTTTTAACACACGCACATTTTGGGCTTCCGATTGCGGCATTCCAAGATATGTACATGTTTGTCCAATACCAAGATGTTGAATGGTATTTCCGCCTATGAGTTGAACATCCTGATCGTCACGCGATGATGTAGTTTCTAGTCTTCCTTGGTGTATGTGGACGCAGGCACACTTGTCCAGTCCAAAGCTCATGTCAATCGCTTTAGAGTACCTATTTACCGCCTCCACAATGATGTTAAGGTCCTCTTTCGAAGAAGCAAAGAGTTTAAGGTCATCCATGTATAAAAGGCGGTTGACCTTATATTCACTTATGTTCGGCGGGCCACATAAGTATCCAGAGCTTTTGTCTCGGAGTACAATAAATAGAGGCAAGAGGGAGATGCAGAATAGTATCGGACTTAGAGAGTCTCCTTGGAAGACCCCCCTCTTATATGTGATGTAGCTTGTAGTCACTTGGCTTTTGTCAGATGTTGGGACAAATATTGTCCGCGACAAGAGCATAAGCTCTTTTATGCATCTCACTATTTTTGGATGTACCTCCAGGCACTCAGGGAGCCTAATAAGTAGCTCATGGTTTGTGTTATCGTATGCCTTGCGGTAGTCAATCTAAGCCATGGGCAGATTGCCTCGATACCTGATCGAGTCCTGGGTAATACACCTGTCTATTAAAAGGTTGTCCCTGCAACCTGTCAGCCCTCTCTTGCATCCACGTTGTTCCACTATTGCACTCCATACCGGCTCGATAGATGTTAATATCCTCTCTTTGAAGATGCCAGTGAATAGCTTGTAGCTGGTTTTCAACAAGCTATGGGCCTGTAGTTCTTTGGATTTGATAAATATTGGGCAAAGCCTGGTTTTTACCTCATCATTCACGGACTGGGTTTCAGTCAAGTGCATGATGGGGGTTTATTTTCTTATTTATTTCTTCATATTATTATTTATTATTTTTTTTACAATGTTCTTCTCGGGTGAACTTGGTTTTTCATCATAGTCACGGACTAAGTCAAGTGACTGAAGTATAAGGATGTTAGAAGTTAATATAATACGATGTCTGAAATCTTCAGCGCTGATGTTGTAGGTACAAAATTAGAAGCATGGTGTAGTTTGCAGTTTGTCTTTACAGTTTTTATCCTTTCACAGCGGCCGTGACTGTTGGAGGTGACAACAGTCGCCTCTGGATGCTTTCTTAGAGCTACCATGTTATTGTTATTATACTATGAAGCCCATTTCGAACAGAAGTATGATTTTTAATGTAAATTATTGAATTTATTCAATTTAATTCAATTCTTTAAAAGAATGTATGCTTAGAGTGACGATCGAAGCGCCTGTTTTGGACAAACCACAGCACATATTTTCCAAGATACAGAATATTTTGTGTACCCATGCTTTCGGGGTAAGTGTAACTCGGTCGGTTCTAGGATGTGTAGGAGAAGGAATAGATTTTAGATCGCGAAGTCGCATGTTGCTTATTTAAACTATATGCTCTTCACACAACACCGCTCCGAAACGGGTAGCTGATCAATCTCTCTAGAAATCACCCCAGGTGGAGAGCTTCACAAAGCCATCGTACATCACGGGCCACTCATATTCCCATAGCAAGATCCATTCTCTTTATCGAAACCACATCCACTAAGCAAAGCTCTCCGCGAGGGCCTATGAGTATCCCTATCCTGAATTACATTTTTTACTTTACATCCATACATCTTTTTATGTAAGATCTAGTGTTTCTATGGATTTTTATATCTTTTCTCTTTAGATTCTCATTCATACATTCCCACCATTCCTTTCTCGGCATACTTTGCGTACGCTATTTTTCTCTTCGCCGTAATGCACTTGCTTCGATAAGCGTCCTTCGTCCATTCGCTCAACGTAATCCAGTGGCTTGTAACAATTTTGTATGCACCAATAGTGCCGCTTAGTAACTTGGGTTTAAAAACTCCGCAAAAGTCCCCTGATTATAAATATCCAGGGTACTTTTTCGAAGTCTGGTGCAACAATTGTTTAAACATTTTGTTCAAACAATTGCGTTAGTTTTAAATAAAACAATTTTCCATAATAATTTACGGTAATTTCATGGAAAAACAAAACTTTGAGTCTTTTCAAATTTTTCATACAGTGCACCGTTTTCGAATTAAGGGATTATAAACAATTGAATTGGCACTAAAATTGACATTTTTGCGGCTGCACATCTCAGCATGTCTATAGGACCAAGAAATTTAAAAAAATGTAAATAATTTCTGAAGACACTTACTCCACGAAGAAAAAAGATATTCTCCGATGGTGCTAAAACTTATGTTAATAGGGTAAAAGCACCAATCACGGAGGGTGCACCAGTTGTCGAGGATCGCCAGATATTTTTAGCGATAAATAGTGAATCATAATCAATATTACAATAAACCCAATATTATAATAATTTAGGTACTCTAAACTACAAACTCTAAAAAGACGCAATTTTTTAGAAGAGAAATTGATTTCGAAGTTAATATCTGTAATAGAGTCCCTCTCGAATTTTACGGAAAGTCGCCATTTTCTTGATATATTAAGTTGGTTAGATCGACATTTCTAAGCCACAAATTCAGTTACTTCTGGATTTATTCTTTATATCTAAATCTTACTACAATGATTGGGATGAATCAAGCGTTTTAAACTATGTAGATAGTGGATTTAGTATTTATTTAAATAAAACTTTGGTTAATTATGGACAACTTTTTTCAAAGTTCTATTTCTTCAGGACTCGGCTCGAGAAATGGTACCTTTAATACTGTAATACTTTTGTTTGTGAACCAATTTTCGATTGTGAATGGCGGAGCAAGTTTTAGGTTACATCGAAATTAAGTTTCGTGATTATATCTAAGGATGATTACATTTCAAATATATATTAATTTAGGTATTTTGTGAGCTTATAAATTAAAGCATTACTACTCTTTGCTTTTTTCTTTAAATAAAGAAAACCAGAACGAAATCTTCTTATACTTTTTTAGATTTCAACTGCGTATATAATATTTCGTGTAAAAGCTACCACGGGGTTCGCATCTAGCCCCTTAACCCTCTGTAGTACCCGTCGTCGCGATACTTTAGGAAGAAAAAGAGAGACACTAGGAAAAGGAAAAGAAAAGAAATACAGTGCAGGACTACATATTATTTGACTGTTACTTTCTCTTTTTGGTTTAAATGTAAATTATTTCATTTATTGTTGAGAAGTCATCTTTCTTTATAGAAAATTCAACAGTTCGGTAGAAAATTCATCACTTGTGGTTGATTCCACATTGGTATATGAGGCCTTCATTCTTCCCATTTTTTTAAATGAGAATTTCCTCCACACAGATCGCAAAACTGAGTTTTTTTTAGAAGCCCCCAATAAACATGGAAGTTTATGAGGCCGGTTACTTCTAACTGTTTGTTGATGCCCCGCAAACTTTTTAGAAATTCCATTTAAAACTTTTACTAAGACAACAGACTTCACTGTTGAATTTTCTCTAAAGAAAAATGTCTTCTCAACAACCCTCGTGAAAAGAAAGACCAACTTTAGATCACATTTAGACCAGTTTCAAACCACGTTTGGTCGTTTTCTGGTCTTTTACCTTTCAGCCTATACCTGCATCAATTTTAGGGCATTGAAATAGACACCACTCTCTCTGTTAAATAAGGATAGCTGTCTATATCAACAGACTAGCTATACCTAAAAGTCCCAAAGAACCTGAGATGATTTATTATTATTTACGAGATCTAGAAGGCTTCAACCAGTTGCCGTTATATTTATGGAACTCTGTCCCTCCTTCCATCTCGTCATCTCTTTCTGTTGAAACTTACAAGAAAGAGCGCCTCCTTTACAATCTATGACTCGTGATGAGCCTAATAATGAGGGGATATTGGGGGTTCAAACTGCCGGGACAAGAATATACCTGCCTATACTTTGATCTAAAGTTGGTCTTTCTTTTCACGAGGGAATAAACAAAATAATTTACATTTAAACCATGAAAAGAAAGAAACAGTAAAATAATTTTAAATTGTTAGCTTAATCCAGACGGGGCCCTATAATATTTAATCCTGCACTGTATTTCCTTTCTTTTCCTTTTCCGTGTGTCTCTCTTTTTCTTCCTGACGTATCGCGACGATGGGTACTACCGAGGGTTCGCAGTGCAAACTTTGCGTCTTGTTGAAGAAGACTTGCGCTCCACTCGACTACAGAGGGTCCAGAGACAGTGTGGCAACCTAGTGTCATTTTTACTGATTGACTCCGCCATTTTACGTCAACTTCCGCCACATATATAGATATACTTAGTATACCTTGGTAGCGGAGGCGCGTAGTGTGCAGTATACATTGATGTAAACAGTATACATCATGATTGTTTTTTAAGTATTTTATGCAGTTAAGATGTACAGAATCGCCAGGTAAATAGTTATTAATAATTTTTTTATGGTTAAATATACAAGTAGTTGAAGAAAACATTCTTAAGTTGGTGTGCGAGTTGTGAATCATTGTCATCAACTATTTAACGATTTTTTTTAATTTACCATACATAATTGAAAAAGATATTTTCATAAGTAATCATTTTTTATAAAACGTTTTTATACAAGTTTATACTGTGAAATATTGATTAAACATATTTCAGCTTTGTTCTTCATTGTTTACCCACTACAAAAAATATTTGTAAAATAATAAAAACTGTGAATATTCACTGAACAAATCATCCATTTCAATTCGTGGATTTATATTTAAAAAAAAATCATATTTCTTTAAAAATTTATTTCTTTTTTAATAATTTCATAAAATAAAATATGACGCACAAAGTGCGTGGGTTTCTTATTTTAATTTTCTAATATATTGAAATGAAGATACTCTCGGGTATCGGGATTAAAGTTTTTGGTTTTTTATTTATTTTATAAAATAAAAAATGATGTAGATTTGTTTTTTTTTTTATTTTCAAATTTATTAAAATAAAGCAAAGATCCACGTGGGTGTGTGGGTTTATTATTTTAATTCTTCAAAATAAATTAAAATACCGCCAGGTATGTAAGAGTTGAGGGTTATGTTTTATTTATTAATTTAAATAAATCAGCTTTCTCCGGGTGCGTGGGTTAATAGCTTCTTGTTCTATTTATTTATTTCAATAAAGTAACTGTCCCCTGGATGTATGGGTTAATAGCTTGTAAATTTATTTACTTCAATAAATGTATAGTTTTATTGATTTCATTTTACAGGATCTGCGTTTGTGTAATTTTAAAAATCGCGCTGACCTCAGCAAACCAGACCGTAAAATGGCAGCTTCCGGCTAGGTTGCCACACTGTCTCTGGACCCTCTGTACACTCGACCGAAACAATAGGTCCCCTGACGGCAGGGTGAATGGGCTGGATGCGAACCCCGTGGTAGCTTTTACCCAATATTTCTTATTTAATTTTCTAATTACCAGCGTCCTATCTTTTAAGTGGTATTTTCAGTTATTACGTGTCATTCACTAAATTTTATTCTACAATGTTATCCAGTAATTAAGTAAATTTATTCTTGATTTGAATTTGTTGGTTAAGTTGCTAATTCGCGCCATACTCTCGACAAATTGTGTTTATGACACATTGACTATTTCTACGACAATTGGTTACTTTAATCAGTTGAAGTTCTAGTTTTTGAGTTATGAAATATTTAGGCTGGACCAATCAGGATCGCGATATAAACAGATGTGCATCCGTGAGCGAGAGTCCAACGGAGTGTCATCGATGCGAGCGCTGAGGTGGGGTTAGCGACGGGAGAACAGCGATCACTACACCACGTTAGATTCCCGCTCACATACACATGGCTGTTTATACGGCGCTCTTGATTGGTCCAGCTGTTAAATATTTTATAACTTAAAGACTAAAACATCAACTGATTTTCGGAAAAGAAATTTTAGATTGATTTTTTTATTTGTACGCAGCCATATAAGTCCGGACACTTGAGTCTGGGACAACCTGTATAAGTATTAAAATTGGTACTTTTTTGAAAACTACGTGTGAAATTGTTGTTATTTCTCAGTAAAAAAAAACTTTATTTACGCTGCTTACAAATAGTTATTTTATTTTGCAAAAGTATTAATCGTTCTTTTGTTAATACCATTTGTTATCAACAGAAACCTGCATTCAACAATACAGTTTCTTAATATTTTCTGCTTTTGATTTCGCACAAGAAAAATCTTCTGCGTTATTACTTTACATCAGTACTAACATTTCATCCGATTAGCATTCAACAAAACATCTTTCTATTGATAATAACGTTTTCTATTAATGGTTGTTTGACACTTTTTCTTAATATGTCATATAAACGGGTTTGATAATGCAATTTTGAGAACGGATGTAATCGAACAAAACAGAAACATATACATTAGTTACGAATGACACTATTTTTAATTTAAAGTGATAAGTAGATTTAAAATTCTTCAAGCGCATTGAATATGTAGACACATATCTAAGAAATTAGAATAGTTATATGTATACAATTTACAGTTGTTTCTAAAGTGGAAGAGTGCGTATAAGCTGCAGATTATTATGTAGTTTACGTCATACGAAGAGACAGTAAGTGCTTCGAAATTGGATATACCAACATGCTAAACCGTATATGGTTGAAAATTTACCACCTACTTCTCTCGCCATAAAATTGCATATTTATCAAGCCTTTGACATAATACAAGCAATACAACTGTTTCGATACGAGAAAGAAAATATTGGATCCTTATTTATTTGGATATGAAATTCAAGACAAACTTTTAATTCCTCAAGGAGTTAGTTTATAGGAGGGTGGGGAGCCCCTGAAGTATTCGCTCTCAGTAGCTGATTCCAGAACTCTTGGTGAAGCCCAGGATGTCAACCACTGGTCACGTTATAATTTCCCAAGGTTACATGAAGTGGGCCCCAAGGGATTGTGGACTGAGCCTAACTAATGCAGGGTACTGATATAAAGACACGCATGGATGTTACATCATCCCTGTTGCGATTTCTTGCACTCTGTCGTGGGGTTGTACCAAATTTTGTACATGTGATAGTTCAGGTGTTATGCGCTGTAAGCATCTGAAGCACTGTCCTTATTTTTTTTCTTGGGTAGTTCCTGAATTTCCCTGGTTCTGCCCTATGTATTCACTTTCTGCGCCGATTTTGGCCAGGTTGTCCGCTTTTTTGATGCTCTTGATCCATGTGTGACCAGGAACCCATGTGAGGGTCACGTTCTTTTTTGCAAGTTGGTTTAATGCCTTTTTGCATTCTCAAACTAGATCTAATATTATGTCTGGTTTTCCAAATGCAGTTAATTTCGCTTGGCTGTCCAAGCAGATGTGTAATCTGCCTACGAGCAGCGCTTTTCTCTATTAAAGTCTCGGCACAGCGAAGCACCTCCGCCTCGTGTGATCCCTATCCCCCTCCGTCCTGCGCTATCATAGATTCCTACTGCTGACCCCCTCTCCCCTATTTATTTAGAGCCTCTCTTGTACCATATTTCCCCTTGGAGGAGCGGGTTACCATTTGCTTTCTACATATCCCTGCTTGGAATGCAGACGCGAAAAGTCTTGGTGAAGTTGGAACATTTTATTTGTATGTCTTGCCTTATTTCAAGAATTGTCAGTATGCTGATGTCACTTTGGAGCCTAGTGTGTTTGGTTCTCCAAGTCCATCAGTTTGCTCTTGCCAGGCGACCCATTGCGTGAGCCGCCCCGGCGGTTATCGCAACGTGTAGGGGCTCTTCACAGAGCATGTATCCCATCGCCGTTGTGTGTGTAGTCCTCATTGCTCCTCCTAAAGGAGTTGATAATAAGTTTCCTTCAACTGATGAGCTAATTTAAAATTGCCCTTGCAAGACATGTAGTTTGAGAGCTGATATTTTATGCTGCTCAATTTTTTTTGTTAAAACCAGAGAGAAATATGCAAAAATCCGCATACAAAAATCACGTACACTTGAGATTCACGAGTATGTATATGTATAATATTTATCTGTAAGATAATACTATACGTAACAATATGTATTACTGAGTATGGAGTATTCTATGAACGAACTACATTAAAAACTTGAACTTTTCTATCAGAAATATTAACTGTAAAATTGCAGCTGGCACAGACGAAAGGCAATTGCACGTCTCAATGCGATCAGGATTTCAACTTATAACTCCACGTGCTTAGGTGGGATACTTTCAATAACACAATTTGCATTTACGGGAGACTCCCAACTGTGCACGTCTCATTTATTACGATCAGGATTTCAACTTATGAGTCCACGTGCTTAGATGGGACTCTCTCAACTATGCACGTCCATAGATGTCAGACTCCCAACTGTGCACGTCTAAATTAATACCATCAGATTTTCAACTAACAAGCCCACGTGCACAGACGGGATAATTCCTAACTGTGCACGTCTCCATTAGTACGATCAGGTTTTCAACTGACAAGTTCACGTGCACAGTTAGGATACTCCCAACTGTGCACGTCTTACTGTCATGGCGATCGGATGCGGACGTGTCCATTTGCTCCTCTTAAATTTTCTATGTTTGCATGAGTTTTGATGTTTTTAATTACATTAAAATTTGCATGTCGTGAAAGTGCTGGTGGCTTGTTCTATAGAGCATTGCAACTTTGTTCCATCTCACTTAATTGTTGCTTGCTTTGTTGTTTAAATGTAACGGTAACGGTAGTATGTTCTACAGAAGTATGGGTGCGTGTTCGGAGTGTAATATAGTGATATCCAGAGGGGGACCTGAAGTTCTCGCTTGTGTGAAGTGTGACTATCTGGTTCATTTGGCAATTCAAGTGCGAACCCCACCCCCACTTTTGTCGCTGCCTCGAAAAATCCTGGCACTCCACCCCCTGGTCTCGCCAAACTCTTGCGCAAAGTGGCCTCCAACGCCCAAAGAGAAGCGCTTGCGCAGTCACGTGAGATTTTGGCAAGATTTATTGAATTTGAAACCCGACAAAAAGATTTTAACGACCAATTAAATTTCACCCTGTCGGACATCAAAAATGATCTTATAAACAATACCAGGTGTATCGACTCACTAGATTGTGGTTCCAAAGTACAAAGAGATGACATTGAACCAGTCAAGAAGGAAGCTAAAGACCTAAAAGCCAAAGTAGTTACTCTCGAGCACCCGCTAAATGTCAACGAGCAAGCGGCATTGAATAATACGCTGGAAATTCATGTTCTCCTCATAAAGCCTAATGAGGACCTCTTGGCCACCATGGAATCTATCGCTAGTAACCCCCCTCTAGTATAACTTCTCTGCCTATACGCAATCTTACAAATATAAATGAAACCGAATGTCTTGAGGATCTCTCTACTTATGACTGGAAAAGCATTTTTAATGAAAAGTATATAAATAGAAAGATGATTTGTCTTTCCAAATTTCTATCTTTAGCCTTGGACAAAAATTACAATTCTGTCAAAAACAATAATAAAAATAAAAACATCTGGATTCTCTCAAGACAGCTTGAACTTATTCCTCCTAAACTCTTGGCTCCTACACCGTCCACAGTTCCCTCTACTGTTGATGATACTCAATTATTCTTTTCTGACATATCGTAAGAAACTCTAATCAAAAAACTCCTCGGGGTAAAATCAAATGCTCTAGGTTCTGATGATACCTCAATTAAAATGATTCGCCTTGCTTTACTAGTTTTACCAATCTTTACAGATATCTGGAAAGAGACAATTATTCGCCCTGTTCCCAAAATATCTAACCCTACCCCTCCCAAAGGACTTCTGTCCTATATCCTTTTTCTGTGCCTTGTCTGAACCTTTCGAGCGCATTGTCCAACAGCAACTTACGGCACGCCTTGAAACTAACAATTTAATGGACTCTATGTAGTCTGGGTTTCGGTCAAGGCATAGTTCAGTTACAGCTTTACTTAAAGTAACTTCTGACCTTAAACTGGCAATTGATAGAAGGGAAATAACGACTGTTGTCCTTTTTTTACTTTTCTAAAGCGTTTGATACAGTTAACCATAATCTACTGTTGACTTGGCTCAAACAGCTGCACTCTCAAATGTCTTAGTTATCGTTCTGAAAGAGTACAAATTAGCAATGGTGAGCGGTCTGATTGTGGAAAGGTTAAGAGTGGTGTGCCCAGGGATTCACGTTTGCACCCACCCTAATTAATATATGTTTATACCTCGGAACTTGATAGCGAACTTCGACACTGCAACTATCAAAAACATGCTGATGACTTTAAGCTCTACTTCTCCGGGCCTATTGCCACACTTAAGAGCTTACTTCAAAAGGTACAGAAGTATATCGATCTGGTGGTGCAGTATGCCTTGACAAGTGGCCTCACTTGTAACCCTGTTAAAACTATGGCTACAAGCATAGGACCTTCTTCCTCTCCATCACTTGAAACAATTGCAACCCTACCTCCTCTCTTGATCGCTGGGCGTGTTATTCCCTTTGTGCAATATGTGAAAGATTTAGGCTATATTTTAAATCGTTCTCTTACTTGGAATGAACAGGTTGCGGATATTTCGAGGAAAACCTTTAGAGTCCTCCAACAGCTTAACAGGAATAAAGAATTACTTCGTACTCCAACGCATATCCTCCTAAATAAAAGCCTCATCCTCCCTTTCTTTGACTACGGCTGTGTGGTATATGACGATATTACTGATGATCTTAATGCCGAACTTGAGCGTATGCTTGATGCTTGTATTCGGTTTATCTCTAACATCCGTAAAAGTGAATATGTTACCCAGTACAAGGAAAGAGCAGGACTTCTTAACATCGCCAAAAGAAGACCATTTTTTATGGGCAACTTGCCTTATAGCCTATTCAGTAATAAAGCTCCGTATTATCTTTTAAACCTTTTCCATTTTATTGACAAAGATCAACCGACACATTCCAAACTTCGTGAAAGGAAAACAGTACAAAAAGTTCAGCCACACCGCACGTGTAAAATGCAAAGGTCTTTTATTATTCGTGGTGCTCGTCTTTGGAACAAAGTACCTATAAAAATTAGAAATGCACCTTCACAATATCACTTTAGAAACCTTCTTTTTGGTAACTTATTTAACACGTCAAATCCTACCTTCGAAATCACACATTGGTAACAATTAAGTCCTCAAGTTAAAGATATATATGAGTGTGCGCTTGAACGTATTAACTTTTAAGGTATATTTGCGTATCTATATTTACAGTATCCTACTGTTAATAGCTCACATCTAATTATGTGTATGTGTATACCTGTTGTTATAGGGTTATCTAGCCCTAGGAACTTTTCATGAATAAATACAAATACAAAATGCACTCAGGTTTTTAACTGTCAAATCCACGTGCACAGATAGCATACTCCCAACTGTGCACGTCTCAATTAATATAATCAGGTTTTAAACTTAGGATTCTACCATCTGTGCACGTGCACAGTTGGGAGTGTACCATCTGTGCACGTAGATTTGTTAGTTGAAGACCTAATATTATTAACTAAGACGTGCACAGTTGGGAGTCTCTTATTTGTGTACATGCACAGTTGGGAGGGTCCCATCTGTGCACGTTAAGTGTTAGTTGGGTACCTTCTGTGCACGTCTAAATATCGAAGTGAATAGTTGGGAGTGTTCCATCTTTTTACGTGCACAATTGTGCTGCGGGCCAAAAACGTGCACAGTTGTACCACCGTCCCTCGAAGTGCACTGACTTGCACTGTTGGGCTTGTGCACAGTTGATCTGTGCACAGCTGCACCCCTCCCAAGTTGAGACGTGCACAGCTGGAGTATCCCGTCTGTGCACGTAAACCGTTGGAGGGTACCATTTGCGCACGCAAAAGTATCGACTTGCACAGTTGGGAGTCTCCTAACTGAAATGGGAAACTAAAAAGCCATTCAATAAAATTCAAAAAGCTTTCGGTTTTTTCCCAAATTGATTTGCTTGTCTCAAATATTAATGAAAAATGTGTACGTTTTGTATCCCGGAAGCATGATCCAGAAGCGCTTGCTGTAGATGTTTCTACCTTACATGGTCTCATTACAAATTTTATTCATTTCGTTCATTTTCTCTCATTTTGTGGTCTTTGCGAAAAATGATTGCAGATAAGGCTGACGGGGTTCTAGTGGTTGTTCCTCTCTGGTTAACACAGCATTAGTTCTCACCGTTTAAAACTCTTTTGAGTAGAAAATTGGATTTATTTGGTTCCTGATGATAATTTGATGCAATGTCCTTAGAGGAAAAATCACCCGTTGGCTAAGAATCATATCCTGCCTTTAGGGAGATTATCAAGAGGTCGTGTATAGGACGTGGTGTTCCTGAATCCTCCATTGCAATGGTTTTGGCTTCGTTGTCTGTTGGCACATTACAATATTACGATATTCCTATCAAACTTCGGTGGAATTTTTCCAGCTAAAAAAACTAATTTTATAATTATAATTTATTATTATTAATAATTTTATGGACGGATTTACGCAATGATGCACGATTAAAAATATTCTTTAAAAAATTTGTCTGGGAACTCTGGCCAAATGCGGAAATTAGTTTACAAAATTTAACTAAGAAACTTGCTATCCTCAACGAGTTAGCCACGGCAGTGTGTGTTCAATCTCTTTCAAAGTTTAAGATAGGAAACATTGAAGTAAAGGAGAATTCGTTTAGGATTATCATTACAGATGGAATTCAAACAACGGGTATTGGCCAAGCACAGCTAATTCTAGAGTTTTCATTCTTCATTTATGTTACAAGTGTACTCAAGGAGTACTTACACAGAACAAAAAATATTGGTCCATGAAATACAGATACTTTATTTTTAACGTTTAAGAAATACCAACGTACAGCTACTTCGCGAACAATTAGTCGCTGGTTGAAAGAGAAATTTTTTACTTGTCACATCACTAGACATGCCTCTACTTTCGCAGCAGCTCAGAAGGGAGTTAATATATAGAGATTGTACTGCTTCTTCAAATGTGTTTGCTCAATTTTATAACTGACTTCTAAGGGGATCGATATGTTAATTTGCTTCGAGCGTTCTTAATCTCTGGATCCCTTATGAGCAAAATAGTTTCAAATCGCAAATCTGATGCTTTAAACAACTACAATTGGTCTAGAGGACTCGATTATGTAGCATAATTGCACGATTGAACGAATCTGCCTGAAGTGAAGGTTGAGTACGTTTTGCCCGAATAGATAAAACTCTTTCTTTTTTTCCTAATCATTTGGGTTTTTCGGTTCGAGTACGAAAAAGCGTCATGATGAGTGCATGGCAAAAGGGGTACCCTATCATGGATATATGGAGAAATTATTTTGCGCGCGCGGTTTTGAAATTCTGTGAGTTGGATCGAGCAACTAGCGTACTACAACCGATCTATTCGGATGTGATGTACTTGCAAAATTGCGACTGAACTTGACTTCAAATAAAAGTGTATATGTAATCTGTTCTAGGTTGCATGTCCAAGACTAAGCATTGACTGGGGTACATCATTTGGAAAACCGCTCCTAAATCCTTTTGAAGCAGCTATCACTCTAAATATGATAATCTTTAATGAAGAAAAGCCATACCCAATGGACTTTTATGCATCTGCCAGTCTTGGTCCCTGGGCTCCAAATCACAAGTTACCAGAATTGGGAAAGCCAACAAATTCATGTTGTGGAAAATGTAAAGATGTGAAGTAGAAATTACGTCAAATTAAAAAATATATAATTTTGTATTTATATTAATTAACCATCTAGTATGAAGTATTTTTGAATATATGCATGGAAAAACTAATTATAGAGAGATATAATCTATATAGATCTTTCCAAGGCCTTTGCCACACTTGACCACCGTATTCTGATTGAGAAAATTTCTAATCTTGACTTGCTATCTACACTATTCAATCATGCAGGCTTAATCGCCCAAATGTAGTGCAATACGGTGGTCTAATTTGCTTCTGGTGTTCCTCAAAGCTCCAACTTAGATGCTCTGCCTTTTATAATTTACATGAATGATCTTTCCTGAAAGCATTTAAATTATGTCAAACTATACATACCGATACAAGGAATGCAATATTGTGCCGCTTTACAAGATAACATAAACAAAATTAAATATTTGGTGCCACGAGTATAAATGTACTGTAAACACTGAGCTATTAGCATTATAGCAACATAGGCACTTGAATTCGAATCCCTTGCCTAGTTATGTGTAAAAAATGCTGGAGATAAAGTACAAGACTACTAATAATAAAAGCATAATAATAATAATAACCTTTATAATATATCTGTGTGACAATATCGTACAACAATAATAAAACATTTCTGATGACAATCGTAACGGTAATGTATGAAACTCATCACCTAAATTCCATAAAATTAATTGATAACCATTCATTTTAACGTAAAGTATCAATATAATATAGTGTTATTGATCGATCTCGGAGGAATTTGAAACTACTAATTCAGAACAACTTTGTAGCTCTGCTGGTGGCGTATCATTATTCGAATTTTCTAACTGAGGAGTAGCAGGTGTCGTTAATTGGATTTGAGAACTTCCAACAGGTGCGTATATAAGTCGATAACCTGCAGGGAGGAAAAATCCTCCATGGGACGTAAAAGTTTGAAGGTTAGACAAGCGGGGGGCCTCTAAGGATTGAATATAGTTTTCAGTGTTGATACTTGTTCCTTCTGGTGCAAACTGTGTAAACGGATTCAAAGTCGTTGAACTGTGAGCAGCGTTGACCAATTCTGAGGCATCACTTATGTGCTGGCCTAAAATATTTAGTCTGTTTTCAGAAGGCATCACTTGGACTGGAATAACATAAGCATGCGGTATGCCTGCAGTCAAATTCAATTTCTGTGTTGCCAATTTTAAAGTCTCTTCCGTGTCCGGAGAATAGTTTAGCTTCCTTTGAAAGGGCGCTTGAGAATCGGCGCTAATCATTATGCAGTCGTCTATTCCAGGATGCCTCGATTGTCCTTAAAAATAAATACAAAATATTCTTAATTCAATGCGGTTTTTTGAACTAACAACGTCAAAACTGCTCCCACTGTTCATATATTAAACCTGACGTTTTGGTCTAAATGTTTATTTTTTATTTTTATTCGGATGTATACCACAATATGTAACTTCATTCCAACAGCAATGTCTCTTTTCATTGGGCGTACATATAAGGTTTTTTTTACCCGCGTAGCCTAACTTAAGCATGTTCAAGCAGAACAAAATTGTACTCACCAGCATTATTTGAGAAAGAAAAAATAATGCTACAGTAAAGGAGACCGGGGCAAAGCGGATTATGCAAACAGTAGTATTTCTTAACCACTTCCATTCTCTTAATCATGAAATTAACATATTTCTTGATTGATTCTGATTCTTGAAAATTTATGTCATAGAAGTAATATTATTTTTTTTAAGTTTCAATGAAGCAAAAATGGAAGAGTTCTGAGCAGCTATATTGTATGATTAACGTATATAGAAATCTACGCAGCAAGAAAATTATATTTGACTATAGACACAATATTTCTGCATAGCATGTTTTTAAATATTTACTTTGCATACAGGGGTGAGATTTTGATAAATCTAAACGATTGAATCTCTCCTTCTATCAAATTCGGTAGACAGAGATGTTCTATTATTTTGAAACGATCAAATGAAACTCTCCTTTTTGGAACCCATAAGATAGAGATAGAGATAGAAGGGGGGGGGGTGGGAGTGGGGGGGGGGGGATGCAATCGATCGTTTCAAAACGATCGAACATCCCTATCTACCTCGTTCGATAGGAGGAAAGATTTAATCTTTTAGAGGTATCAGAGTTCCACGATAGGGGTACCGACATTTGATCCGTGGCAGGGTTGCATTGGCTTTCTCCATTCGATCGGCGTATTGATCAAATGTCGAAAAACCGACATGCGATCTGTACCAGGGTCGGCTCGGTTTTTCGATTCGATTGCCCTGTCAATCGAATGTCGAAAACCGATCTTCGACGCGTACTGTCGTCGGATCTACTTTCTCGATTTGATCGGCGCGTCGATCAAATATCGAAAAACCGACATTCAATACTAACTTCGAATCGGTTTTTCGATTCGATTGCTCTGTGCATCGGAAAATTCCATATTCTATGTGCCTTAGATTGAATCGGTTTTGTAGTTTTTTACTTTCATTCAATTTAGTGACCATAGTCCACCAATAAACTGAAACAAGTCGTTAGGATACATGAATACATTAATAAAAAATCGAAACGTGAAAATAGAATCAAGAATCATGAAACGTAATTTTTCTTCAATAAAACAACTTTTGCAATTCGAAAAAATTTATTTATTTCTACAAAATAAAGATTTTTTAATCTTGAATGAATATTCTCTGAATTCTTCTACCTATTATTTTCACAAGTGACTGAAATTTAATAAAACAAAAGCTTTAGCGATAACTGATTAATACTTCAGTATATTTATTTGAAATTTGGCATTCTATTCTTTGAGAAAATAACAACTTTGATCATATACTCTGTACATCTGAATTAATAAATGTGTATTCGTAAAGTAATGTAAAATTATAAGTAGCAGTACACTTGTTACTTATTCAGTTAGAAATTTTCTATGAAAAAAAAATAATGACAATTCCACACGAAGAGAAATCGCGAGAGATAAATTCACGGAACTGCTGCTTCAGTTTATAACTAGCTTTTGCCGTGAAAGAAAAGCACGGATTTTTGATTTTCTATCTCGGACGTATCCGTGATTTTATTACTCTATATCTTAGTGAAATAAGTAGTCGGAACTCCGTGATACAAAGTGACGCTTTGGCGCGAGAACTAAGATCTCGGAACCCTTGCTTTTAAAGCAACGGTCTCGAATTTTCAAGCATTCGGCCACGCCCCTTTGCATGACAGGTCTCAAATTCTATACTTTTTGATCATAGAGTCCAAAACTTTAAAGCACGAATCCTAGCATGATTTTATTTCACGAAGTCGAAGACTTGAAGTCACAAACAACGAGAAATAAAATCATACGCGCGGTGATTTATTTTTACTGTCGAGGCCATGAAAAAAAAAATCACGGAGTTCGAGAATTCATATTTTGAATTCTGTGTCCTTATTTTACGTAAAAATTGTACCCGTAAAATCAAGCGCTTCCCTGAACTCAGGTCTCGCTATTTCTCTCCGTGCACTGATAACAAGTAATTTTTTTCTAATGACTAGTAGAATTACTTACGAAATCAATTATAATGACTTGCACTATTTGATTAGTTAACTTTTACTCATCTAGACTTAGAGAGTGTAGTTTTTTTTCTACAAAGCAGTTGAAATTTCAACTCGAAAATCTGAATTTTCTACAAAAAGTTCATTTCCAACCCAATAGTTTCATTTTCTACGAAAACAGATGAATATTTTAGGGTTGACCCAGAAACCTATTCCCTGAGAACGGCATTAAAATCCAAACTCATAGGAACAAATATCAAGGTCTATGGCTTAATGTCTCTGTTTGTTACATTTTTTAAGAAAAATTTTAGAAACACAATATCAAGTCAATCTGTGCAAAAATTCTATTTTTGAACAAAAAGGCTCAGAAACATTATGAATCCAAAAATCAGTTATTTTGAAAAAACATATTCGAAAAGTTCAAAATATGCAAAAAGAATTGCATAGAAAGGCCTCAAAATATGTTTCCAAACAACGTTTTGATCGGCTCGTTAGAGACAAGTATATAACAAGATGAAAAAAGAGAGAGAGAATTCGAAAAGAGACAACCAAGCCATCCTCACTCTCATTTCCTTTCTCTTTCTCCGTCTTTTTTATACTACTTTTGGAACCAACATGTTTCGAGATTATTTAAATCTCCTCATCAGGGTATATTTTAATAGGATACTACGAAAAATTATTTCTATCATATGCTTTATATTAATAATGTATGTATATATGAGACCGAAATTTCTTATCGTACTGTTATTTACATTATTTTTCATTTTTTAATTTTTTCATGAAATTTTAACTTTCAATTTTCGGTTTAAGTGTCAATCCTTAATATTTCAAAATCATTTTCGTACTTTAATACTTTTTTTAATTTCCAATTAACTGAAAAATTGAATTAACATTAATTTCCAATGTTTCATATAAAAACTCGATAAAAGTATCAAAGGCTTTGTTATCAATCGAAAGGTCTCTTTTCAAATTGATTTCATTGATGGCCTCTCTATGTATAACATTTCAACATATTAACTATTTCTTTGTCCCTCATTTTGTCAATTTCCCGCGATATCATGAAAACATGTTAAAATTTCTAAAAAAAAAAAAAAATTCAGTTTCACACAAGAAGAAAACCATAAAGAAAAAGACTTATCCTTCTGTTATGTATTATATTCCATTATGAAGGGCAAACATTAACTCCCTTATAAATTTAAAATGAAAGTTCACTTTATAATACTACGGAATTTTTTTATAATTTTTTATTTTGCACACACTTTTTAAAATTTGGTTATTTCGATACTTTAAAATGTCTGTCTAGATTCTAGAGCAACTGAACCGTACCGGGCCACACTGAACACTGAAATCATTTTAAAACAGGAAAAAATAGACGAATGAAAACTCCCTTTGAAAATGACAGATATTGGTTTGTACGCATTTTTCCAAGAACTCAAGTACAGTGTAATCCAACCTCTTTAACTGTACACCCCTTCCTAGTCAAGAGACAGTCTACAGTCGTAAAAAACACATGTTGGAAAAATTCTTCTAAAACTGGCTCTTGAATTATTTCCCCCACTTTCGAAAACGCAATTATCACAGTGACATAGTACTCAGTAATTCCATCTATTTAATAGTTTTATCTCTAACTTGCGTTGGCATTTTTGTAATTTTAGAGATTCTCTCTGAATAATTTGAAAATTTATTGATTAAAGATTAAATATTTCTGAAATATCAAGGATAATTTTTACAAAACCAAAAATTTGTTTCTTGTTACAGTGAAGCTCACTGAAAAGTTGAGTAACAGAACAATTTTTATTCTTATTTTAATTTAATGATATATAGATTTAATCAATAAAATCAAGTTTTTGATTAATTATAATCTTATTTGTAACCATTACTTTAAATTAAAAGATCTTAATGAGAAACTTACAAAGTAAAGTGAGAGTTAGTCAATAAAGTTCTACTGTATAAGAAACATTAAAATATGGAAATTTTTCTCATTTTCAATTATCAAAATCATAATATTAGTGTATTTTAGTTTATTTATTAAATTCTCATGTAGAAATATGTAAATATAACTTAATTAGAAGATGTAATTAGAAGATGAAGATATAACATTTTAAACACTTGGTTTTTTCATATAAAATTGGCTTTTTCTTCAATTTCATCTGTTGAAAATTCAGGCAATAACTTCAACAGTTTGAGATTTGAATTTCAACTCTAACGTTCAAACTGAGATTATCATTTGCCAATTAATCGTTTATAAAGTCGAACATTTCAATGTCAATATGGGACTTCACAATTCATATCGTTATTATAGTTTTAAAATATCAGGATATATTAAACACGGTTCAATATATAATTTCTTATTAAAGTTAAATTGAAAATTTTATTAAATTTAATCACAAACCTAAACGAAGGATATGAATAGTAAGGCCCAATACTGACAATAATAATATTCGAAGCTTCGAATTTTTAATATTTGAATTACACTAAGAAAGGAATTTAAATCTCATCTGTATATAACTTTTAGTTGAAATAGGTAAAAATCAGTTAAGATTGGTTCCACTTTTCTTTGTATAATATTATACAAAAATATTGTAGGATACAATTGATAAAAATTTCAATGCAATACTATACAATTTAATGAAAATTTGGGGTACATATACTTTACATTACATGAGATTACTCAATTTTTTTCAAAAATTAAAATAAAGCTAGAGTAATGAGCAATATCACTAATATTGGGCTACCCTTCAGTAGTGGTCCTCCCCTTTTAATTCTGGCTTAAGAATATGAAATAAAAAAATAAATATCATAAACAATTATAACAAATTTTAATTAAGGAAGTAAAAATTAACTACACTTTTCTGTTTATTGTTGGACTATATACAATATTGTCATCATGTCTCTGTGGATCTGCAATCTGCAGTCTATATGCATCGGTTTAGATTTTTAGAATTATAATTAAAAACTTGAAATACCTTTTGTCAGTCACATATTGGATTTTTGACAATTGAAGGCCGACCGATCGAATCGAAAAAAAAAACCGATCCAACGTAGCGCGCATCGAATGTCGGTTTTTCGACATTAGATCGACGCGCTGATCGAATCGAAAAACCCGATCCGACCGTAACACAGTTCGAATATCGGCTTTTCAACATTCGATCGACGGGCAATGTCTGTTCGAAATCGGATCGAATTTTTTTGTACACGTCTAGTGCAAATGACAACGTCCTGGCACGCGAAAATTAAGCCTAAACAAAGTCCGGATAATTTGAGGAAAGCAAACGTTAGCTCCTTCGACAAGGACTTTCCTCACTTCTGATGTTAAGATCCAGGTTTTGTAAAAGAACGCTCTATTACCAATAATCACGTGATTCTTGACCATTTTTCCAGAACCAGGATAATTCGGTTATAAATACAATGGCGATTTAGAAGTCCGCGCCCGCCTTGACAGCATGGGATGTAAAAGCGCATAACAGACGAATTGATATGCAAGCTCTTTTGCATATGCATGATCGTCCATGGAGCCACCCTAAAGGAGTCAAGGTGTCTAATAGCACTCATATCCACGAGCTCAGCAATCTGTTCTCACTTCAGATGAATCCTGACACACATGTCCAATTCAAACTTTATACCAATCACTCTTGCGTACCACTCGACGATCCTCAGAGCATTTTTAAGCTGCTCTGCTCTAGAAGGATAGATCTTCAGGTCACCCGTAGCGCGAATGATATTGACAGAAGTGTGATGCAAAAGAGGAGAGGGCTCATGGTATCACCGTGGAAGACGCCTCTCTGAAAAGCGACGTTGTTAATTGTCACTGGATGTTTTCCGGATGAGATAGTCAATCTTGTTTTCCAAAGGGACATCAATCTCTCATGTATCTCACTATGTGTGGATGAACTGTCAAGTTATCCAACAGACAGATGATAAGTCTATGGGAGGTTGATTCGACAGTTTAACGGTAATCAATCCAGGGACAAGCCGCTTTTCTTCGGTAGAAGTACAGTGCATCCTAACACCTGTCACTATGGAATGGCGTCTCCGGCTTTAAATACGACGTGAATACCATCTGGTCCAACTGAGGAGAAGTTCTTTGTACTCTTTAATGCTTTCTTCACCTCATCGGCAGTGATTGGATGACATTCCTCCTTAGATGTTATGAGGTTGTCGCATAGCTCCTTTAAGCGGATGATATCCTAAGTTGACGCCCAGTATCCTAGAGTCACTGCCATAGGACACCTCACACAGGTGCCACTCAGCTTTCGGAATGGTTTGAGCGTTTTGCCATGCATGGGGGCTTTTCCTTCGTGACCAGCCCCTGTAACGACTGTATGTTAGCGTTAGTTCACTAGTACGATCATGTGAAGCATGGAGCGCAGATGGCGCTAGGAGTCTTTCCAGCCTGTTTTGACATGGCAAGCATAGGCAAAATTAATTTAATTGATATTGTTCGTAATGACAATCGGTTTTATGCATCACATTAATAAAGTTTCATGTCTTTTTAAATATTAGAGTAATTGTAAGTAAAAAAAATCGTTATATTCTTTTTTTTTCTAGCTGCGGAAAATATGAAAGGTTTCAATCGTAACATGGATAAAATTAATTTAAAGTATTTTTTAACTCAAAAAACAAGATTAAACCTATAATTATACCAAATTTTATTATTGAATTCAAAATTTGTCTATCGAAATTATATGAAGTTTGTTTGCAAAAAATAAGTTTGAAAAAATGCATGGAGAAGCAAACAATATTTTTCTCATTACATATAGTTATGATAAAAAAATAGTGCAAAACTGATTACATATTTTTTAATAATAATATTGTGACATTATATTTCATAAACAAAACTACTGATTCGAAATATAAAAGTTAATTAAAACTTAAAATTAAATAACAGACATTCTAATTTTATATTGGGGCGAAGAATTAATTTAATAGAAAAGGAAATTAAAATAAGAACAATGTCATACGTTGGTATGAATAAGTTATTTATTAATAACAGTAACCCTGATACAATATCAAATGATTCATTTCAATAAACGAATAAATTAATTAATTAACCAAAGGATTAATTCAGTTAAAAAATAGTTAAATTTAAATAAAGAAATGAAGAAGGTATAGTTTTTATTTATTTTTTATATTTCTACGAGAGAATTAAAAAAAAAAAATATCGTTTCAGTTTAAGAGAACATGTTCCATTTTTTTTTAAATAAAGATATTATTTCAGTTTAAGATGAGATGTTCAATATTTTTTATTAAAATATATAGTTTTTATTAAAATACATAGTTTTTATTTAGTTATTTATATTTCTACGAATAGTTTTTTTGAGATAAAGATATCGTTTCAGTTTAAGAATTAATGTTTGATATTTTTTATCAAAATACATTGTTCGTATTTAATTTTTTATATTTTTACAAAAGAAATTTTAAAAATAAAGGTATAGTTTCATTTTAAGATAAAATGTTCGATATCTTTTATTAAAATACATAATTCTTATTTAATTTTGTATATTTCTACGAGAGAATTTTTTAAAATAAAGATATGGTTTCATCTTAAGATAAAATTTTAGACATTTTCGATTAAAATACATCATTCCTTTTGAATTTTTTATATTTATAAAATTTTTTTAAAGTAAAGAGATGATTTCAATTTAAGTGGAAGTTCTCGATAGTTTTTATTAAAATACAGTGTGTAATTCATTTTTCATATTTCTACAAAAGAATTTTTTAAATATAGATACCGTTTCCGTTTAGATAAAATGTATAAATGATACCTTCTTTATTTATTTGTTCAAAATAAACTATTATTTCAATTAATGAATCCTTTAATAATTTTAATATGTGATTTATTTTCAAACTATATAAATATAAATACATAGGGGAAACTTCCCTACAGTGGATAATGCAACCTACAGTGGATAATCGTTAATTAACAATATTAATCTATGTAAAATAATTGATTTAACTTCATGAATAGTTAAGAAACTAGACGTTTTAATAAATTAAAATTAAATTAAATTATTTTTCTTTTATTTGTGGTCTTTATTAATGATTATCCACTGTAGGTTGCATCATCCACTGTAGGGAGGTTTCCCCTATATATATAGGAACCGGTGTGACCGGTACTCTCGTGCGGTACCAATTACATTTTATCTCACAAACAGTTTAAACAAAAATAATGAAACATTAATTTTCAATTATTATATAAACAACAATCAATCATTGTAAATATAAATATTTTATGTTTATACTTGCCACTCCCAGAACACTGAAAATATCGTCCTTGAAAAAATGTCTCTAGCACACGCCGTGTTTTTACTACAAAATTTTCCCTTGGGATTCCTTTTTGCCAGGCTTTTCGATTTTCTTTAACTTTTGGCACGTAAATGAAATGAAATTTCTCGGAGTAGCTGTCATAACCTGACTTACATCCAGGGACAATAAATCACTTTCTACCGTTCCACCCTTTTTAGTTATTTTCGTGCCAAATTCTCTATTAATAACATTTTTAAAATTTTACACTTTGATTAGTAACACGGAAAACCGAGTGTCATTACGAAAAATGTCGATCAAATTCATTTTTCATTAACCTTTTCTGTGCTTGCCATGTAAAAACACGCTGAAAAGACTAACAGCGCCATCTCCGCTCCACGCTTCGCCCCCCCCCCCCCCCCCCACACACACATTAATTATATCGTCAACAGAAGCGTTATACAACACCTTGACACTGAAGAGACATTAAGAAGTGAGATTAAGAAAATACCTAGGCATGCCTGAGACTCTACTTCGCTTGTAAATTCCATACCACCAAGGCGGGCGCGGACTTCTAAATCTCCAATGCCTTTAAAGCCGAATTATCTAGGGTACAGCTTACATTGTCGCAAATGGAAGGAATCCTCTCCTAAAAATGGTCAGGAAACACGAGATGATTGGTAGAGAAGTGTTCCTTTATAAAGCCGCAGAACAGGCGGCCAAGACCCTTGACCTGAATCTTAACATCAGAAGTGAGGAAAGTGCATTACTCCATCTAGATGCCTCACTGCTTAAAATCCAAGTCAAGAAAGCAGAGATTAAAAACTTCCGCCGAAGATATTCGAAAAGAAAATGCACGGAAACTTTTACAGAAATGTAGAAAACCAGCCCTTCTCTAAGGAGCTAAGTATTGTTTTCCTGAGTTCATAGGCACTTAATACAGTCACAGAGGGTTTCATTTTCGAATCAAGAAATTCCCAGCTAGTGCGTGCAGAGCACACTCGAGGTCTGATATGGTTCTCCAGGTCTTCAAGAAACGAACTGTATTCGTGATCGAATTTTTGGCTCCGGCCGACTAAAACATCATCGCCAAAAAGAAGGAAAAGGAGGAGAGCTATTGAGACGTTAGAAGGGATCTGCAGCGACTGTACCCAAAATTTTCAATTAAAATAATTGTCCTTGTGATTGGTGCTCTCGGATATGCTAATCTATCACTGGTTCGTAACCTCAAAGCCATACTCCTAGAGTCACCGTTGTAGGACACCTCAACCTGGTGCCATTCAACTTTGAGCACGGTATGGGCGTTTTAACAGGCATGGCGATTTTTCCTTCGGGACAAACCCTGGACAATTGTCCGCGACTATTTTTCAAGTATGGTAACCGTATTCTGTTGAAACCGTCGGACCAGGGACCCTCTATCTGCAACCCGAGAACGCGTCCGGTAGCCTGGTCACAGGCTTTCCGTCTCGGCTCATGAAGAAAATAAGAGTCTTATTTTCACCGAGCAAAATTGCGACATTTAAAAATATGTTTCTAATTATTAGAACTCCTTTCGACTTAGTTTCGTGACCCAATTTTTTTATAATCCGAATATAAAGTATAAATAATCATTTTTATCATCACGCTTTTTAGGCTAACAAAATTAATCGGTAAAATATCAAGAAACGAACTTGATAAGAGCTGTAATTGTTTAAAAACAATTTTTTTGAGTATCGAAATTTTTCTCTGTGAAAAGGTACTCTCAATGGAAAAAATGAATATCGCGGATTTAAATAAATACTCAATGTTTGGGACCTAAAAAGATCTAAAAATGAACTTCTGATCATTTTTTTGACAATCAATTATAGTGTTTATATGAGTGAGTCCACCAAACAAGGTAACACTTTGTCGATCGTAGTTTAGAAGATATTTGCGTTTTTTTTTAACAAAGCCCTAAAGTATCGATTTCTGGGTTTTGATGGGAAATCATACTTCAATTAATAATTAATAATTAACAAGTGCATCGAAGTGCAAGGACACCATTTTGAGCACTTATTGTAAAATAATTAATCGAAATCAAGCATCCCTGTGGTGAGAGGCAAGGGGACTCACCGAAATCAAGCACCCCGATGGATGGTGAGAGGCAAGGGGACTCACCGAAATGAAGCACCCCGAAGGGAATAGACAACTACTACGTCCGCGTCGTTATTCCTGGGTAGAGCTAAAAGTAGTGTCAACAATTTCGTTTTTCGCAATTGAAGCGCCATCTATCGCGAATCGAAACAAATTTTCCGAATAAAACTTACGTATTTCGTAAAGGAGAATCTGAATCTGTGATAAAAAATTGGGTTTGCCATTTGAAATTACAAAGTTACCCCCACCCCTGCCTCCTGTGAGGGTGAGGGTGGGGTAAATTTTAACAAATCTTTTTTCCCCCTCGAAAATAAAAAGTTTTTATTCCAGACATTTGTTCCGTAGGATGCGTATTTTTTGAGATATTTCGTTGCGTCAAGTTAAAAAAAACACCCTGTGTAATCGAACGCGAAGCACGAGTATTGTAATGAGAATGTGTTTCTTAAGGCCGATAGAGCCTTAAGTAAATTAATTTTCGTTTAAATCTAAAATCAAAACAACTTTAACAATGTCTTTAAAAGTATAGGTTTTGACAGTTTTGTAATACTTTCAAGTACGCTTTTGCGTATATGCATTAACACTGTGAACTAAGTAGAGTACGAAGTTCGAGGATCGAAAGTAGCCGAGCGCCGAGCGCGAAATCCAACAGACTCGCGCCCTACGCGTGCTCAAACTTGCGAGCAAAGCGATGAGAATGTGCCCGCCCTGCAGACAGATTTTTTCCCAATGTATTTTGTATGCTTCATGAGAAATAAAGAAGTTTATGTTAAATTTTTTAAAATTTGTATGCATTAAAATGTGTTGCAAATAGTAAAAATTTCAAATATTATTATTATCGCATATAATAAGTGACACTACCTCTTATAGAATTGTTCTATTTTGTTTCTAAGCAAAATTATGCTATTGGACTTCTGACATTTGACATCTCATGATCACTTTTAATCATTATTATTTCATTAAAAGTTTACAGATATATAATAATAGTTGATAATAATAGATAGAACATTTCAAACCGAAACGATTGAAAGAGGCAAAAAAGAATGGAACAATACAAATGTTTGTGATTTTTGAAATTCTGAACGTGTGCGTGTCTTTCTTATTATTTCTAAAATGTTGTTTTTATTGTTTCCCAATAAAAAAATAAAGTATTTTTTGCAACACATGCATGAAAATGGCCATATTCCGTGTCCATAAAGCGTACGGAAAATTGCAGATTCCTCTACTGTGAGAGTAGCGTGCGGGAATGTAACATTCTCGCACTTGTGCGGGAATATTCCCGCACTGAATCATTTACGAGCGCTTACCTTTAGTTCGAGAATTAATATTCACACGGCATGTGAAACAATTACGCGGCGTTTCCCGGGCAACTCAACTGATCACATTTGTTTTCATGACGCTCATAAAAAGCTGTCAAATATCCGACCAGTCGATATGAATATAGGTGCACCCTCAACACTGTGAACACGACCTCCATATCGTATTTTTCATTGCATTTTCATGCATTTTTTGCAAAAAATATCGTGTGTGACATGTGCTCGAAGACATTCCACTTCACGCACTTGTAACACAATGTACTATTTCTAAACGGTACTTGAGAGTAAAGACGTGTTTACTATCATGCCCCTTTATTTCCTTTATTGATAAAAAATTAATAGCCAACTTCTATATCTAGGAGGTCATCAGGCACGGACTGGCCGTCTGGAATTTGGGAGATTTCCCGGTGGGCCGCGAGCCTGGAGGGTCGCCGAGGGCATACCCAGGGCCGCATTTAGTACAGGACCCACCAGGACCATGGCCCCATGGCCCCATGGCCCTCACCGCAGTGCGGACAGAATTGAAAATTTTCCATGCACACGCTTGTCCATCAGCTCCTACCTCGATGACCTTTTTTTTTTTAGAAGCCACTCCGGAAAAGGGCCGCTTAGCTACAAAATGCCAGGGCCGCATTGATGTCCCAGTCCGTCCCTGGAGGTCATGTTTTCAGGCGAGAGAAACTTGTTGAGCCGGGAGAAACTTGCACCGGGAGAAAAATATTACACCGGGAGTTTTCACGTATTTCATAATTCGCGCGTTTTTTAAGTTTTTAGTAAAAATGATTTTTTTTACAGAAATAACATTTTTGAGTAAAAAAATCTATCCAGTCTTTTTGAATATCACTTGATACAACATTTTAGATGTAAATATAAAGCAATTTCGAATTAAACAGCTTAAAATTGTACGATTTCAAACATTGGAATCATATAGTCCAAGAGCTAGCTACAAAAAACGACTCGATTCGGTGCCCAAGATCAAAGGTCGAAAGTTGTAAGAAAAACATTTGTACATCATGAAATGGCACCTCTGCCAGTTCGCAACCTTTGCGGATGAAAATGGCAGCCGGTTTTCCACGGCGGATAATTGGTCGAAAAAATCGATTTGGTGGCCGCGTCAAATTTGTTTAGGAACATTCTTCAGGTTTCAACTAAGAGCAGTCAAACAATGGCAGAAGTCTAGTCGCTTGGAAAACCCTTGGCAGAAGCGATTTAAAAATCCGGCCCCCCCCCCCCCCCCCCCTCTACCCAAAAGTCGATCTGGTTCCCGCGCCTACCTTTTTTCCCGGCATTCCTCAGACCTTAACTAAGAGCTGTGTGCAGAACTTTAGCATGATGCAAAACCTCGGGAAAATTAGTTTATTCGGCAAATGTCAACATAATTATGAATACACGATTCCTGGCTAAACTTGCATGGTAAAGCTATCTTTATGTATGCCATCACAATTCTTTTCAAATTCTACCTCGATTTAAAAAAAAATCATCTCGATACGATGAAAACTCGCTGTGAAAGTCAAATTTTTTCTTTCGCGACCAATTTGAAGCCAGTCGCTCGGTTTTTGCGAAAGAGAGCATGGTGCAACTCCGCCTCCCACGACGCTCGGTTTTTGCGAGAGAGAGAGAGGTTTTTGCACATCAATCTTGT
>CAKNXH010061330.1:224553-251861 GCA_932178445.1 Andricus quercusramuli
CCGGACTTATATAGCTGTATAAAAATTAAAAAAAATAAATAGAAAATGCCTTTCCCAAAAATCATTTGAAGTTTTAGTTTCTTAGTTATAAAATTTTCAAGCTGGACCAATCAGGAGCGCCGTATAAACAGTCGTGTGTGTCTGAGCGGGATTCCGACGAAGTGTTATCGAAGCGAGCGCAGAGGTTGGGTTAGCGACGGAAGAACACTACGTTGGAATTCCGCTCACGTACGCACGACTGTTTATATTGCGCTCCTGGTTGGTCCAGCTTAAATATTTAATAACTCAAAAACTAAAACTTCAACTGATTTTTGGAAAAGGAATTTTCTATTTATTTTTTAAATGTTTATACAGCCATATAAGTCCGGACACTTGAGTCTGGGTCACCTTGTATAATAGGCCGTGTCATCCCCCTGGTTTAATAAAAGTTTCAAATTTAAAAGAAAACCATTTTCGGGACAACAGTGCACCCAAATAGAGGTTGATAATAGCTCCAATGGTATAAGTACCGCATGAACTTAGTAGACATAATTGTCGATAATGTAGAGGATCTGCTTGAGTGCTTATCCTCTAAGCTGAAATGAAAACATAATGTGAGTACATATTGCAAAAATGTCAAAAAATGCCTGTATGTGGATATTTTTTTTCTTTTTAGAGTAATATGTAGTTCCAAAATTAATAAAGCTTATATTTTTGTCCGCTTAAAACATTATAACTCTTTCAGTCTCTTTTGAAGTTTTTTGGGAATCTAGGTAATTGGCCTCACCCTTAAATTCAAGTTGCAAGGGAAATCGAAAAAGTTGATTACTTAATAAATTGTGTACAGGTCTAGATAATATGTACCAAAAACACAAAAAATATGACTTTACGGATTTAAATTGAAGTTCTAATTTCCAAATGCAGTATTTTCAGTAGACATCTCTTTAATGATATAGCAGATACCATGCCAATGAATTATAATCTTTCACTTTTTATCCTAAAATGTTTTAATTTTTATTTGAAAAATGATTCACAGCTTTGCCCCGAATAATGCCGCTTCACCCCGTAATGCAGATCGTTGAAGATAATAAAATTATAATCTAACTATTTTCCAAAATACTTAAAGAATTCAGAAATATACTAATAAATTACGTGTGACTTTTAATACAAAATAAACACATCAGTATCACATGATATTAATCTTTTATAGCATGATAAATGTTAAGCACACTGCTTTGCCATAGTCTTCCTTAACTTAAGTTATTGTCTCACCTGTAACAGTATGGTAAAGTAAAGGATGATGTTGGTGTTGATGTAAAGCACTTGTTTGCTGTTGTTGCTGAATTAATAGTTGTAATTGATGTTGCTGAAAGTGCTCTAATTCTTCTCTGTGTCTTCGTTGAAGCGATTCTAGTTCCATTGTTTGCCTGAAGATCAAATAATACACTATTCATAAATCGGTATCCAAAATTTTGGTAAACGAACTTGTATTCTTTATTGCATTTTTTTTAACCCGTACAATAATAATAATGAAAACATATTAAACGCAGCATATCTTCTAGCTAGTCCCATATCTCACATTATTTTCCTGTTATTTGTTCATTGAAGAAAACACTTAAATTTTGCTATTTGTAATAGAGATTTGTATAAATTTATTTCTACCAACACTCGGGCGGTATGCAGTAAACAGAAAAATTTTGGACCGACATTTTTCTTTCGTAAAATTTTCACACAAAAAAAAAAGAATGCCGCATTCCCTAATAAAACTTTCATCTGAAAGTTCAGAAATAGCAAGTTGCAAAAAATGCACAAAAGATGTAGTTAGAAGAATAATCTCTAAAAGATACCATGTAGACCCTCGACCAGTTTATGGATTACAGCAGCGAGGAACGGTCCAGTCCAAGCGCACAATTACCATAACTCTCATAATATGCCCTCAAGTAATATCTGACCTACTCAGTCGTGTGGGTGTTTTAAAGCTCTAGAATCCCTTACCGTCTGTAACCGTATTTTGATTAAAAACGCTCCCATTTGCTTGTACATTTGGCAAAGGAAAAGGAAAACTGCAGAAAACCAAAACTACGGAGCGCAGCCGGTTATTGAATATTTACAGCAGTGTTGGGTTGTAACTTGTGACATGTCACCAAGTTACTGAAAATTTATATTATCTGTAACTTCTAGGGTAACTTAGTTACTAATTTAAAAAGTAACTTGTAACATAGTTAAAAAATTTTCATCAACTTGTTACTCTAATTTTAGTGACTTTGAAGTTACTTTGTGTTTTTTCTATTTCTACTAAGTTAGATTTATGAATCATTGAATAAAAAAATTCAAACATGGAGCGCGTATGCAGAGAACTATAGAAACCGAATATCGCCTTGCACGTTTCGGTGTTCATGTTGTTCATGGTAACGAATCTAAATTGCTACAATTATATAGGTGGGTCGTGACTGTAACTTGAAATTAAATTTGAAAAATCGTTTTTAATGGCTGATGAAAATAAAGCTAACGAAAAAAAGTAATTTTGGCAATCCTGCCCAACAATGGAAAAAAAACCCCGTTCAGAATCTGATATCAGAGGCAGGATATTCCGAGTGACATGTCTACTACTCAATTTGAATTTTACTCTAAATATATATATATATATATATATATATATATATATATAATGGTATATTATATTATTATATATTATTATATTATTATTATTATATGGTATACTATATTATGGTTCACTTGTCGAAATGTATTGTGTATTTTTTTATTTACTTTAACACTAGAAAGGCAAAGTGGGTCATTTTAGCCCATTTTCTTCTTCTCGTTGTTGCTATTCCTGAACTATTGGAATCCGAATCGCTTTCGTGAATTTTAGTCATTACTTGCGAGAAATGTACTGCTGTGGTTTCATTTCATAGCGGCTAATATTATTACCAAAAATAAATCATGTATATCTTGAACTACCACGTAGGTCATTTTAACCCATACATGTTTTTTTAACTTCGCGCAAAATAAACCATATATACACTCAAATATTCGGCAGATACCTCGTGCGCCAATCTTGCTGTAGGAAATAACCGTGCGCCAATCGTGCAGCAAGGGCTCAAAGAAAAATTTCTGACAAATTTTGTTTAGCTTCGGAGGTTTGGAATAAATTTATGGAGAACTCTGGTGCATGCTTTAAGCCCTCTGAGTATATGACCGCAGATGAACAGCTGTATACCTGCAAATGCTATTGCCTTTTTCTTCATTTTACGCCTAGTAAGCCAGACAAATATGGCATCAAATACTGGCTTCTGTGTGATGCCAAGTACCGCTGCACCTTGAACGGGTATCCTTACATTAGAAAAGATGAAAATCGGTTTTTTGTGTGGAAAATATGACATCACTTTTTCACGTAATGAAAACTTGGATCCACATCAGTAAGAATCAATCACACATTGTTATAACCATGATAACAACGACGGTCCCACAGGGGTCATTTTGACTCACACGGTAGTTTAGGTGGTACGATCAACCTCGGTCGTCCTAGTGTTAGCTAATGCCCATTTCTTTGTACGTCAAGTTTTTATGAATTATCATCATAGTTATTTTGATTTTTAAATTAAAGTTTAAAGTAACGTAACTGTTCGTCTTTAATGGGACGCGTGAACTCGACTACCCCTTACGGTGGGGAATTAATCTTCCCTGCCCAAGGAGAAAGCGGGTTCGGATCTGGCCGCGGTGAGGAGGCCTAAGAACTCCCACAAATAGCGACAACCCGGAAGTCGCAGCGAGAACGACCCTGATGGATAAGAGTTCGTGGTTAGTATGGTGGAAGTATCAGCGTCAATTCGACTAAGCAACGAAAATCGGGTGGCTCTCGATTCCCAAACCAGCTCCCTAAGCCAACAAGTGAACTACCGTGTTGATGGCTGAATGTCAACAGCGCATGAAGACATATACAGTGTCCCGGAGATACCGGGCGACCACTCACAGTAAAATTGCCTTATCTCTACAAGCCCATCTGAGAGTAACCCTGGCATAGCGGGAGGTAGGCACTTAGGTGGATCTACGTGCGATGCTGATGCCCGGGGTCAAACCAAACGGTTAACCCACGACGAGCTAAATTGTCGGGAGTTGCTAGGAAGAGGTTTAGACGCCAATTGTTAAATGAATCGGATGCAACAACTAGCCAAACAGGTACGCCAAAGAGGTTACATTCTGAAAGCAGCACACCGAATGAAATCAGAGAGGAGCAGAAGTGGCTGAGAGGTCCAACAGTCTCTTATAGCCAGGCTATAGCCGCCGAGGGATTCCCAATAACCAAACTCGAAGTGGCATCAAGAGCTGAAAATCGATGGGGTGCAACCTGGAGATGACATCCCAAGATTTGAAGATTGTCGCTTCAAAAATGATGCTTTTATCGTCATGTGTTCGGATTAAGTGTCCCGAACTTGGTCACTGAAGCTATTGGCGGATTACACCTTGGGCGGTAGCTAAGATCCAAGTGATCGGCAGAAAAGACCTCCCAAGGCTAGTAAAGCTGCTGGATTGGATTCCTGGTGTAACCGTATAACCAACATCAGTAATTAGCAGGATAGCAGTCCAAAATCCGACCATCAGAACGGGAGGGTGGAAAGTTATAGATGTCAAGGCAAGTAGTCAAGCTACCCAACTTGTAAAAACTGCAGCGCCAGGAGTGGTCGAGATTTTCAAGATCGACTGCAGGCCTCACTGTGGGTTGAAGAGGATCAATATGAAGATCCTCTCAAAAACCAAAGTTGCACCCAAAGACAGAGCACAAGAACCTTGGACTGACGATGCTAAAGTTAGCGGCTTAAGTAACAAGAGCGAATCAGTCATTTATGATAGTTTGGTAGAAACACCTAGGGCAGTATTTTATTTCAGAGGCGATATTAAATTTATTGGATTACCAAGGATCTTTTTTAGAGACGTGCAGACTGCTGAGTCTGCACGCATTTTTACTCGAATGCTTGCACTTCTATGATAAGAACACACGCGCTGAAAGAAAAGTATCTGATCGGTTCACGCATATACGTGAGATTTGGGATTTGTTTATAACCAATTGCACAGAAAACTATGAACCGTTAAATAATGTGATGCGGACTTTGCATTCCTTCGTAGGATCGCAAAACTTTTTATAAATGCTTGAAATGCGACAGACCTATGTGTAAGGAGCACACTGAAAAACTGTGTGAGCAATGTGCTCAGCCGTCGGAATAGGCCAAAACGTAATTTACGCTATTTGTGTAAAAAACATTATTTTCAAGATTTTCACTCATATTTTCATTCTGAATAAAAAATTGCGCTAAAAAATTCTAATATTTCATATATTATTTCATCCCCAAACCCGAAAAATTGAGTATTTGTTCAAACTTTTGCGTTTTTTAAATAACTTTATTAATTTTTTAACAATATATGCGTTGTTTCAGAAGACAATCATGAACGTTAAGGTATGTATGTAGTTCAAATCAGTAATTTTTGCCAAGAAATGGAGTATTCTGGTAGCATGACTTATCCGCGCGGAACCGGAAATTTGTCTACTTTCGAATCACTGAACAAATATGTTTTTCAGAATGTATGGAAAAACCGAAAACACAGTTTTAAGGTACAAATTTCAAACTTTCCATTAATCAGTATTTGAGCCTATTTATCCTGATTTTTATGTAAACAATAACCTATTTAAAAAAACGTGATTTTTTCACAAAGATGTTAAAGATGTCTTTGTTTATTTAAAAATATGTATATGTTTTTTCATATTTACCACTTTCAAACTCAAACTGTTCAATTCTTGAGGATTTTCTCTATAAAAACTAAAAAAAAAAAGACAAAATTGTTCAATCAGGAACGAAGATATGAGCTGTTAAAGTTTGCCGGGTGTACTTAACCCAGTGTGTATACATGGTTATAAAACTATAGTGTATATACGAAGGGTTAAAGGATGACCATTGCTCATCGGACGTAAGGACACCAACCACAGATGTGAGTCTATTAGATTGCCTCTAAACTACTATCATAGGCTATTTTAATATCCTAAGAGCAAGAGTAGCATTTAGTTACTCGAGTATTGGAGCGAACTCCGGGACGCGTACTTTCCCGTAGTGGATTCAAATAATCAGAATGCCAACATTTATAGAATAGAATTGGTTTATTAAATGTACTAATAGTTAAATAAGGTTCGACAATTCGTCGCGCACAAAATGTGTCAACCGAAACGTTATACTTAGACGCTCTTAAATTTCGCTCTCGCATGGACTTGCGCTCGCTCGAGTTGCGCTCGTCGAACTGAGCTGAGCTCTCGTTCCACTCGCGCACGTACTACCCTACTTCGTCCCAGTAGGTACAAAGGGCCGAATACGTAGTCGGCCGTTTGGCGCTGACACTACTGACTTAACTTTATTAAATCGGGGTAATTAACCTAATTTCGTGACATCTAGATGTCGCGGAGTAATTGATTTGACCTTGTGTTCAATAAGTATTAGCGAAGTGCTCAAGGGATGGCATGTAAGGTCGATTACGTCCCTATCGGATCATAGAAAGCTATGCTTATCCTTGATAGCCGACAGATCTGAGGTTCAAAGGTGTAGGAACCATAAAGAAACTAAATGGGATACTTATAGAGAGGATCTCAGCAGTTTGCTGTCGGCATCCTACAAAAAGGTATGAACAAAGTGCATGAGGACAATTGACCTTTTTGTATTAAGGAAACAGACAGGGATGAATCCTGACGGAATTCTAGACTTAAGGACCTGAAAAAGGATACTCGATGCCTTTTTAACAGGGCTTAAAAGAATGGGAATTGGAATTTGTACAGGACGACATAAACAAGATATAATAATGAGCTACAAAATTCCGTAAAGGACTCATGGAGGGAGTATTTTCAGGGAATCGAAAATATACCTGACACTGCTAGACTCCAGAGAACCTTGACGGGTAACTCATAATTTGAACTTAAGGCATTATTGATGCCTTCGGGCGAGATGGTTGAGAAGATAAACGAAATCCTAGAGCTCATAATCAAGAGTACACTTCCGGGGCTCGGAACTGGATTACACGAATAAAGGTGCGGCCGACGGGCTATCTTCTTCAGGAGAACCAATTTTGAGAGCTAGAATGGAAGATTGGAAAGTAACTACTCATCTTTTCACTCATTAAAAAATGAAATGGCAGTTAAACAATTCGAATCATTAAAAACTGCAGGAGATGATAAAATATTCCCTGTATTAATTCAAGAAGGATTTCAGTCATTACTAGGTTAAGGGAGGTTAAGGAAATCATTTCCAAAGCCGGGTAAGGATACCTGCTATGAGGCATAATCCTTTAGACCGATCAGCTTGGCCTTCATGATGAAAACACTAAAAAAATTAGTGGACCGTTACATAAAAGAGGAAATACTAAGGGAAAAATCTCTTCATAGGAATCAATTTGCTTCCCAAACAGGCAGATCTACCATAAACGCTCTCTATGCGTTTACCTTCTGCATTAATAATACAATGCGAAAAGGTAAATTAGAAATTTAAACATAGAAATTCTTATAATATCTATATTAAAAATTTAATGAAATTTAAAGTCAATATCCTTAACGATGAAATCACTGATCTTTGTACTGAAATTAGATTTTTAGAAAAACAACGAATCAACTTAGATACATATTTACTCATTAACTAATTTAAAAAAATATCATCAAAAAATTGATTCGGACACTACGATTCAACTACGAAACTAATACGAAATGTAACAAAAAATGTTATACTCTATTTAATCCTGAGCCTTTTAACTGATGAGATCCGACGTCGACGGACGAAACTGTATTTATTATTTTTAACATGGATTTATTAATAAACGGGCCAGTAGCCAAAAAAACCATTTACCATCCTACCAATAATTTCTCATCTGGCCAAAACCTCAACATCAATACAAATAATTTAAACGAATGTTGGAATGACGTTTACGGAAAGGGCAACATTTGAAGATGGATTTTACCATAAGATTAGAGAGAAGTATAACATTGAAGCAGGGTTAACTCAAGGAATGGAGCAAGATAAGTATTCACATTAAAAATTCCAAGAATCAACTTAGATTTTTACTTAGATACAGGAAAAGTCGAATATTACCTCCACATATTATAAATTATGAACCTAAAATACAATTTAAACATAGAAATTCTTATAATATCTATATTCAAAATTTAATGAAATTTAAAGTCAATATCCTTAACGACGAAATCACTGATCTTTGTACTGAAATTAGACTTTTACAAAAACAACGAATCAATTTAGATACATATTTACTCATTAACTAATTTAAAAAAATATATAATCAAAAATTGATTCGGAGACTACGATTTAACTACGAAACTAATACGAAATGTAACAAAAAATGTTATTCTCTATTTAATCTTGAGCCTTTTAACTGATGAGGTCCGACGTCGACGGACGAAACTGTATTTATTATTTTTAACATCGATTTTTCAATAAACGGAACAGTAGACAAAAAACCATTTAACATCCTACCAATTATTTCTCATCTGGCCAAAACCTCAACATCAATACAAATAATTTAAACGAATGTTGGAATGACGTTTGCGGAAATGGCAACATTTGAAGATGGATTTTACCATAAGATTAGAGAGAAGTATAATATTGAAGCAGTGGGTTCACTCAGGGAAAGGAGCAAGATAAGTATTCACATTGAAAATTCCAAGAAGCAACTTAGATTTTTACTTAGATGCAGGAAAAATCGAATATTACCTCCACATATTATAAATTGTGAACCTAAAATACAATTTAAACATATAAATTTTTATAATATCTATATTAAAAATGTAATGAAATTTAAAGTCAATATCCTTAACGACGAAATCACTGATCTTTGTACTGAAATTAGATTTTTACAAAAACAACGAATCAATTTAGATACATATTTACTCATTAACTAATTAAAAAAAAAATATCATTATCAAAAATTGATTCGGACACTACGATTTAACTACGAAACTAATACGAAATGTAACAAAAAATGTTATACTCTATTTAATCTTGAGGCTTTTAATTGATGAGGTCCGACGTCGACGGACGAAACTGTATTTATTATTTTTAACATGGATTTATTAATAAACGGGCCAGTAGACAAAAAAACCATTTACCATCCTACCAATAATTTCTCATCTGGCCAAAACCTCAACATCAATACAAATAATTTAAACGAATGTTGGAATGACGTTTACGGAAAGGGCAACATTTGAAGATGGATTTTACCATAAGATTAGAGAGAAGTATAACATTGAAGCAGAGGGTTCACTCAAATAATGGAGCAAGATAAGTATTCACATTGAAAATTCCAAGATTCAACGTAGATTTTTACTTAGATGCAGGAAAAAGCGAATATTACCTCCACATATTATAAATTGTGAACCTAAAATACAATTTAAACATAGAAATTCTTATAATATCTATATTAAAAATGTAATGAAATTTAAAGTCAATATCCTTAACGACGAAATCACTGATCTTTGTACTGAAATTAGATTTTTACAAAAACAACGAATCAATTTAGATACATATTTACTCATTAAATAATTTAAAAAAAATAACATTATCAAAAAATTGATTCAGACACTACGATTTAACTACGAAACTAATACGAAATGTAACAAAAAATGTTACACTCTATTTAATCTTGAGTCTTTTAACCTAAGAGGTCCGACGTCGACAGACGAAACTGTATTTATTATTTTCAACATCGATTTTTTAATAAACGGGCCAGTAGACAAAAAAACCATTTACCATCCTACCAATTATTTCTCATCTGGCCAAAACCTCAACATCAATACAAATAATTTAAACGAATGTTGGAATGACGTTTACGGAAAGGGCAACATTTAAAGATGGATCTTACCATAAGATTAGAGAGAAGTATAATATTGAAGCAGTGGGTTCACTCAAGGAAAGGAGCAAGATAAGTATTCACATTGAAAATTCCAAGAATCAACTTAGATTTTTACTTAGATGCAGGAAAAATCTAATATTACCTCCACATATTATAAATTGTGAACCTAAAATACAATTTAAACATAGAAATTCATATAATATCTATATTAAAAATTTAATGAAATTTAAAGTCAATATCCTTAGCGACGAAATCACTGATCTTTGTACTGAAATTAGATTGTTACAAAAACAACGAATCAATTTAGATACATATTTACTCATTAACTAATTTTAAAAAAATATCATTATCAAAAATTGATTCGGATACTACGATTTAACTACGAAACTAATACGAAATGTAACAAAAAATGTTATACTCTATTTAATCTTGAGCCTTTTAACTGATGAGGTCCGACGTCGACGGACGAAATTGTATTTATTATTTTTAACATCCATTTTTTAATAAACGGGCCAGTAGACAAAAAAACCATTTACCATCCTACCAATTATTTCTCATCTGATGCATAAAAGAGATTATGCTCTTGTGTCGGACAAGATTTGTCATAACATCTGAAAAAAGACAAGTTATATCACAAGCTATATCACATTAAGAGGGGGGTCTTGAAGGAGACTCTCTAAGTCCGATACTTTTCTGCATCTCCCTCTTGCCTCTATCTATTATGCTCCGAGGCCAAACCTCTGGATACCTATGTGGCCCGCAGAACAGAAGATAATATAAGGTCAATCACATTTTATACATGGACGACCTGCTTTCTAGAAAGAGGACCTCAACATCTTTGTGGAGGTGGTAAATAGGTTTGCCTTCGTCCACCTACATCAAGGAAGACTAGAAACTATATCATCGCGTAACGATCAGGATGTTCAACTCATAGGCGGAAATACCATTCAACATCTTGGTAATAGAGAAACATATTCATATCTTGGAATACCGCAAGCGGAAACCCAAAATATGCGTGTGTTGAAAACGTCCCTTGAAAAACGGTACCGACAAATTCTGAGAAAAATTTGGGCTTCCGAATTATCTGGAAAGAATAAGATCCAGGCGACCAACATTCTGGCAGGTCCTATACTGCTCTACACGTTTGGTGCAGTAATGTGGAACGTCGATGAGTTGAAGCAATTTGACCGAAGCACACGCAAATGATGACAATCCATCGAAGTCATCATCCTAGATATTCCGTACCTCGAATATACCGGCCTCGAGATAAAGGGGGTAGAGGCTTGTTAAGTTCAGAGTGTCTTAATCGAAGAACAATTATGGCTACAGCCTACTCAGTTCTAAATACCACAGATTCTTTTTTGCGTCTCGAACATCAACATGAAGTCGTCAATGCTGCGGCGTTTCTATATCGTGCCGCATATAGGGCCGCAGAGGAGCGTGGCCTGCCATTTGATTCCAGCGACATTACACATGGCCTAGCATCACTAACACCTTTGGTGCTCAAAAGTCGTGTACAGGAATTAGAACATACGCTTTTACTTAGAGAACATGCTGATAAGTTCCTTCATGGTAAATTCTACGGCATCATACGTAGAGAAGAGCTCTCGATAGGACTGTCCAACATATTTCTCAAGTTTGCTGGATTGAGATCGGAGACTGAGGGATTTCTTTTTACCTGCCAAGGCGGCGTTATAGACACCTTAGTTTACCGCGAGCGCATATTGAAGGTACCTGTAGGCGATACCAACTGCCGAGCGTGCAAGCAAGAGCCAGAAACACTTGAAAATGTTCTCAGTGGATGCTCAAAATATCCACGCTACGGGTATATAGAGAGACACAATGCGGCTCCAAAAGTGTTAGATTACCATCTTAGGCACTCCTATGGTGTTGATCTATTGCCCGTCTTGTCATACGCTCAGGGGGAAGTCGAGTCCGTTGTGGAGAATGATCAATGTACACCTTGTAGTTCTCATAATCGGCTGTCTTGGAGGTATGAAAGCTTCATTTCTTAGCCAACTCAACAAGATTCCGGCTTGCCAGCGTCAGGCTTATTCCATCGCGAATTGGATGCAAAAGGCTGTTCTTCTGGTATCACTGCATCTGCTTCGTCAACATTGTTCCTCATAATCTTCGACAAAGATTGGTAGCTCTAAAAAAGTATCCAGAGGTGAAACCTTTATCTCTAACTGTCCCGTCTGCTGCGTAAGGTCATCCGTGGCTAGAGACATGACTCCAAGGAACAGTGTTGCACGATATCTCGCGCAAATTTCCCGCTCTTGCTTACCTTCTAGGACAGAAGGAGCAGAAGTGGATGACGACACATTGCAGTAACGACGGGATTGGTTGCTTCAAGAAACCGCGATCGTAGCTTGTGGAGCCTACAACTTTTCATCATATAATAACATAATAACTCTACCAAAAAATGTCTTAGATATATTGGGGCTGGCACCATATTAAGTCGGAGCCATTAATTTCATAATAACATTATAATAACATAATTGTAACTAGTTACTCAAAAAAGTAACTTACCCAATACTGAATGAATCGAGTGCCCACATCCATCATCGGCGTCAAACCTCCCGCTCGACAGTAGTTAAGCGCAGTGAAAACACGATTAAGCGAGAATCACGAACTGTCACCGAAATTACGGAAAAACCTACATAATCTCTATTATTCGCCGTGAATTAGTCTTCTCTTTCTTTTCACAAAAACAATCTTTACCACATCCACGTACTTAATTTTCAAATTTCGAAGTGAGTTTATATGAGGTTAGTAAACATGGAAACTCGAAAACAAAATAATCGAGTATTTTAAACTCGCTCATAAAAACAGTTGGTTGTGTTAGTTATTGTTTGTCATTTAATTGCGACGGATGTGGTTAGAGTATTCTGTTCAGCTGGTCCTCCTGATCATCGGTCCTCTCGAAAGTACCAGGTCTTCACAGCTTTGCAGCCTGAAGGCTTTTGCTAGTCTCTCGTATTGAGCAAGACGTGATTACAGCTGAAACTGCACAGCGCTTCGGCTGGAAGCGGGTGTCATTTTCTGGAATGGCACCCTTTGCCGGTGAAATCCCGCAGTTTTCTTAGATGTGCGGCTGTTTCATCGCGGCTTGTACTCTTGCCCTGCGGCGCCCTCACTAGGTCGCTGGTCACAGTATGAATCGCGTAGATCAGGCCCGGCATTTTGCTTCACGAAGTGAACACGGCCGCGATGGCGCGGGCGTATACGTAATATTTTCGGTGTGCCTAGACACTTGGTTTCAAATTACATTTCAACTTCTGCTATATCTGAGTTAATTGACATTCTAGTTCAGGGCTCACTACTATCGATAGGTGTTGACTGACACGAAAAGTGATTGACTGGCAGAAAATTTTTGTCATTTTTTCCTTCTGCTTCCGGGAATCGGAAGTCCGCCTGTCCTTACAGCGGGGCGTCTGCATTTTTTGCATACGAATTAACAATACATTTTATTTCAAAATAAAAATAAAATTCTATTTGAAAAATTAATTAATCTTATCGCCAAATGAAACGCTGAATTAAATTTTTAAATAGGAGAATGAGTTTGGGCAAATAGAATGAAAATTCATAAAGAATAAGGAAGAAAGCAGACGGTCGTTAGAAGCCCTTTCTTAATTTTCTTCGTTCAATTTTGTACAAAAATTAAATATAAGTTAAAAGTAATTAACTACATTTTTTGAAATCTTTTTTTTTTGTCTGGTTAGAAAACATAATTGCTTAGTAGTACTCGTACTTTTTTAATGACTTAATATCAGTCAATTCAATTATTTCACTTAAACTTTATTTCTTAAGTTAACTGTGGATTTGTAGGATTGTAGAATCGATCATTAAAATGCTGACAGTTATTTAACACACCGGCATTGATGAGTAATCATTCAACTTGAACAATTTGCAACTACCAATAAAAAATGTCTCATATTATATTTATCTGCTTTCTAATTCATATATTTCATTAAACATAATTTTGTTATTAGTATTTCATTCATGTCAAAAACTACATTTTGGACGGGTTTTAACTGTTAGTATTTATTGAGAAATTGCGATAAAATATATCATTTGCTAAAATATTGAACATTTTAAGCATTATATAACTTTAATTCCTTATTAATTTTTACCTACTCATTACTTACAAAATAGTAAGACAAAAGTACTATTTTATATAATATTTAAATTTTATAATTCAATTCAGCGCATACTCATAGTATAATTCATTTAAATAAACAATAATTAAATAAACTTTGAAAATAATATTTCAACATTTTAATATTATACATTACTTTAATTATGTAAACGATATGCACGCTGATAAATAAAATATTTTTATTCGAAACCACCATATTATGAGCCTATAATGTTCCCTGAAAAGTGTGCGATAGATAGCCCTTCACCGAACGGTGTCAGCTGCTGACAAGCAAATGATTGCTATGGTTTTACAACTTGTCCTGCAAACATTGATCTCCCCTAATGACCTGTCTAATCCTACTTTTGATGTAATGTGGTAATACTTATTTTTGTATTATATTTTATTATTGGAAACTATCATTTATTCCTGGTCTAATGGGAGGTAGAAGGTCCATAAAGGACTATGTGACTAAGGACCAGTCGAAGGAGAATATAGAAACAAATTTTTTGGGGGCTGTTCGACCTCGTCTTTGCGACAGGCACTGTCAATCAAGTCAGTCAATGACTGAATTCTGTTGAGCAGTTTTCTAGTTGAACATATTTTCCTAAGTTCTTGATATTATAAAAATTCCCAATTCTGACTTCCTTCAAAGCAATAACATTACCTGGCGTTCCACAGAACTGGGTTGCATTACCAACCCAGTTGAATATGGGTGAAAATTATTTGGCAAAAAAAAAAAAAAAAAACGTAAAATTTTCATGTTTTCGAAAAATTGGCATATACCTAGAGATAATAACCGTCACTTCAGGTGAGCGAAAATGAAACTGTCGGTGCTTGAATTTAGTCTGTATGACTTAAGGAGAGCAAGCGCTAGCTCCATCGACAAGGACTAATGTTTCATATTTCTGTGCATTTTCTTGTCGAGGAGCTGTTTGAAGAAGTTGTTGACCTCTGCTCTCTTTACCCGGGCTTTTAGAAGTAAGGCATATGGATGGAGTGATGCACTTTCATCACAACTGAGATTGAGATCCAGGCCAAGGGTCTCGGCTGCCTGCTCTACGCCTATGTAAAGGAACGCTTCGTTGTCAATCATCTCGTGATTCTTGACCATTTCCAGGAGAGGATCTTTTCCAAGAGATTTTTCAAGAGATTTCCAAGAGGCAGATGATGAGACTAAGGGAGGTTGCATCGAAAGCTTTCCGGTAGTCAATCCAGGCCATCAACAGGCAGCGGCAAATTGTTCGTAAACCTCACCCCACACAGATTCCATTGTCCAACTAATCCTGTCCTTCAGAATAGCTGTAAATATCTTGTATAGCGTGTGCTGAGAAGCTATTGGCCCGTAGTTCCTTGTTTTGGACCAGTCGCCTTTCTTCGGTATGAGAATAAAACGTTCTATCACCAGCCACTGCGGAAAGGACGTCTTCGACTTTCAATATGAGATGAAGATCCGGTCCAGATGTTGGTGTGTAGAAGTAAACTTCTTCAACTGGAAGTTATTAATAACATCTGGTTTTGCAGTGGGCAAGTTCTTCATGCCCCTTAGTGATTTCTTAACTCTTCTTTAGTGATTGATGGACATTTCTCCTCAGAAGTTATGAGGTTACCGAAAAGCTCCTTGAATCGGACGAAACTCTCAGTGTCTTCATTCAATGGGTGTCGAAACTAGTCAATCTCTCTTCAAAAAGTATCGACCTCCTCAGGCTTGGGCGGATTTTTGACAGAAACAGAGAGATGACTGAAAAGGCGCGATGGGTCAGCGAAAAACTGCTCATTCTCCCTAACCCACCCCTCCCTCTTCTGTATTCTCCTCCTTGCTTGTTTGTCACGACTGATCTAAATGTTGCTTCCTCTTTTTCGCCTGCAGCTTGTTCTTGCATCAGTTGGGGAAGTATTCTTGCATAAATATCCTGTGCACGATAGGTTGTCAGCGCGTTTTTACAACGAAATATTTCGAAACGTGATGAAGCTCTGGGTATTTTTAGCATCACAGATCGGTCGTGGTGTTCTCATCCAAATTATTTGTAGCACCCCAAAATTTAGGGCGATCGGCACTGCTTGTCGACCCATTGCAGAGTGCTCTGCGCGTCCGATTATTCTAACCGCATTTGAAACTGGGTTCAGTGTTGTCATAGTTGAACATTTCTTTTATAAACATCACACTGTAAACAAGAATAAAACGTAGCACCTTGATTTTTCAATTTGAAATATATCTATATGTTTTTGGGGTCGCTGAATCCGAATCTGGTGTCCGTTTAGCCCCATTAAGTCATTCATTTTTTCTGTGGTATCGTGTTCTTTTATTCTCAAAACATCTATGAAGAGGCATTCTCTTACCTTTTATGCCATTTCTTTTATATCTTAATGGAATCGTTCTCCTTGTTTCTAATTGTAATTGTAAAATAATCGAGACGGAGAAAGAGAAAGTGCAGCTTCAGGTACAACTTTTTTTAGTCCCTACTCTTGTGATTTTCCAGGAAATTTTATACAAATGGACTGAAACTAATTCATGCTGCCTTCTGTTTTGGATTTACTGACGTGATGAAATTCTCATTATTCAGCATTTTCCGAATTTGTGGTCCTTTCAAAATGCCCTCTTTCAATTTTTCATCCGATGATTTTGGAAATTATCCCCTTAAACACTCGAAGAAACAATTTTTATGTAGAGAGGTGGAAGTTATTATAACCTTGTTGAAATGATGTTCTCTTTGGCCATGTTCTCTGATCATAGTGATTACCTCAATCCCGATTACGCCATGAGCAAAAAGCAAGAGTTGTTTGTGAAGCCTGATTGCTGTCCTAATATGACGTTTAAAATTCTGATATCCCCACAAACTTGCCAATAATGTTCATGCTAGCAAATAAATAGCCTTCACTCATCAGCTTTATAAATTCCTAGCCTTAATTCATTCATCAATCCATTGATTTTATGACAACATACCAATGAAGATTCTTTTGTTCATAAAAAGTAATCTCCAGAGAGATTAGTAAGTAATCCCCAAAAATATGGAGATACACTTTTTTCTGAAGGTTTCATTCATTAAATCGATTTTTAGCTATTTTTTCTAAGTGAGTGATGAACTGAGACCTGATGGGACCTGTTCACCACTCATGAAACTTTTTTGTGTGGCTATGTAATGAGTAACTTTAAATTTATGATATTTCTAATCATAAATACAATTCGACCTTCACTAACATTCTTGAAAACAAAAGTCAAATTATTTAATATTAATTTTCCGTGTTAATTTTCTGTGCTACCTTCTATCAAAAACGAGAGGCAGATATACAGAGCAGGAGCAGGAGGCAGGAGGCAGTAGGGGTTCAGGGGCGTAGCACCTTGGCAAAGTGCAAGAACGAAGCCCCCGAAATGAAAACAGTTCTAATTGAAGAAATCAAAACACATTAATTTACGGAATTTTTTTTATTCAATATTTGGTAAAGAATTGATTCAAATATAAAGAAATGCGTTGATTTAAAAAGCATTAAACATTCGAGAAACCTATGAAAAATATAAAAGAAACTTACGTAGATGAATCCTTTAAAAATAAGAAGTACAGCAGACATAAGATATTGTCATTCTATATTTATGTTTTACTTTCGTGGAATATATTTATTGTGACGTTTTGGCAGATAGTTACGTGCACATGAATTTTGGAGGGAAATTCGCCCGTTTTCGATAAACTGTTATTTTCTTCGTTTACGATGGACAAGGAAGTGTGTCATGTTGATGCTGCATAATTGACTGCGTCACGATTCTTCAAAGGCGGTGATCCACCGTTACAATTTTTGGCAGTTGAAGATTTTAAGATGGCCTCTGAAATTATGTTACTTATTTTTCTTTAATTCTCCACTGAATCCTCAATATAACCTTCAGCCACTTGATTCGATTTCCAGCCTCCGTGGCGCTTTACTATCGTCAGAACTGCTCCTGAATCAGCAATAACTGTCGCCGAAATGCTGCGAAAACAGGTAGATTCAGATATTTTTCTATTTTTCTTGGCATATTACCGAACTTATTTAGTGCAATAACTTGCTTTGTGCACTCTCTCTGTTGCCAGTTAACAAAAAATCTGTTAGTTTGTACATTCTGTAGGCGCAAAAGAGTGTACTTTTTTATAATATTGTAAAACTGTCCTGAAACTACGAAATTTCGAGTAATATTTGTTTTTGTCCTTGAAACTGTTAATTTACGGAAAGATCCAGTATCACGAATATCCTGTGTCGTTATATTACACAACTGTTCCCTTCTGCATGCTCCTTGAACTCCAATAATGAGAGTGACCTGCAAATGAAATTGGGAATATTTATATAGTTTCACCATTTATTTATACATTTAATTGATTTATAAATATTTATTTTCCAAGGATTGCTAATATAATAGATTTTTTTTATATCTACCTTTGTTGCTGAGTGCCCCTCATCTGTAGTTTCGCTCAAAAATTTATCAATCTGTTCTGTTGTGAAAACTTTAGCTTTCTTGCTCTGGAATCCCTCCGCTAGCACTTTCAAGAGATCTATTAAATTTATATAGTTGCTGATATCAACGCTGTGATTTTGTTTGATCGTTTTTTTTTTAACATGGAGTAAGTGGACCGTAAAGTCGGTGGTGACAATTCTTCAAAATATGCCATAAATAGTAGATCTTCTTCCATTAATGTGACTTTTTTCTTCTGTGACCAGGCTACGAAGTGCTTATGGAAGTGCTCAGGAATCAATTTATCCTTAGCACACTTCAGGAAATCACTTTTGTGATTCAAGTATTCTGCAGGAATATTCTTTACACTGTCGCTCCCGTCACTGCATTCTGTGTTCGATGCCATGATCGTTTAATTTTCCAATGAAAAGAGAATCGACGACAACAGACAAGGTAAAATTTTACGAGGATACAAAGTAGACAGAAAATGGCAGGATCACTTAAATTGGCTGCGTTACTAACAGTTACTAGCGAGTAACTAGAAGGCTGGTACGCATTGCTCGTCAGCAGTGGCGGAGTGCGCTAAAAAGTGCAGAATATTCGAATTTTTGATAGAAGGTAGTATAGAAAAAAATATTTTTTCATTTTATTTTTTTATTATTTCAAGATTGGGTTTGAATTTACAATCAATTTAAATCCCCGTTTGGGCGACATATTCTCAATTAATATTTAATTTCAGTGATCATAAAGATTTATTTTTTACCAAATACAAGAGAGGGAGAGGGAAAGGGAGAGGGAGAGAGAGCGAGAGACAGAGACAGAGAGGGAGAGGGAGAGAGAGATTTAAATTAACTGCAAACATACAATGAAAATGTTTGTTTTCCTTTCGAAAAGAGAACTTCCTCGATTAGTAACATAAAGTTTATTAACTTCACCAGCCAGAATATTAACAATGAATTTATAAATTTGAATAATTTAATGTAACGCAAGAAAGTAGTTCGTTATAGAATGGATCTTCAAGTATTTTTTATCTTAAAAAATACAACAGACAATAAATTTCATCATTGACATTCATCATCATCGTACCTTGTGCTATTGAATTGGCTCTCCGTGTTGAAAGATATAATGACTTCTCTCGACAGTAAAGAAGCACGGATGAATCCATCACGGACTTCAGGACCACATACGTGTTTCGAACCTTCGGTTACTTACTTAACCGTACATTTCACTGTTTTGGTATGGCAAGGAAACCCCGCAATGAGCAGTGGTATCTTCGACCTGTTCTCAACAAATAAGCGAATTTCCTCATCTGGGATTCTACGAAAAACTGGCGGTTCAGTTATCGACTTAAAAAAGAACGCTGAGAAAACGGGAAGTCGTAAGGTGCCGTGCATAACGTTTCTCATCTGCTCCCGAAGAAGTCTGCTTCTATCGGAGCAAGAATGTTTTGTTTTTACGTGAAATGTGACGCATGTCAGCTTGCTGTTTTCCGTATTCTACGAGTAAGGAGTGAGGAATTTGCTATCAAAGCTCAAGTTGTAAATCGATTTGATAACCTGGTCCGCTGATACGATTACTGAGTCACCAGTTTCACGTGGTATCCCGAATGAGGAACTTCGCTCATTTGTTGACGACATATCGAAGATAACACTGCTAATTTGGAATGTCCTTAAGGTTGATTCATTCAAGTATTGGCTAGGTTTCAAGAATTACGTTGTCGGAAAGCTTCGAAACCCGAGAGTGGCCCTGAAGCCCATGATCGATTTATCCGAGGTTACTCATTGTAGACAGAAAGCATGCCCTCTTCACACACAAAGAGTCAATTTAAATGCACAAGCGACAACGATGATGAATCTTGATAATGAAACTCGTGGTCTCTTGTCGGTTTTAAAATAAACATATCTGAAGATCGACAGCAGTTAGCCTATCATTGGCGTGTTGGTTGGGATGTATAAAGGTTGGGAACAGAACTGCAGCCACCTTCTCGTGGTGGGTACTGAGTTGTTTTTACCCGTTCCCAGGTTTTTGAAACTTTTTATTAGGGTTCTGACTTTGACAATGCCCGGTAAACCGAGTACTCGGGCGAATACTTGAGAGCAAGATTATTACTCGGGTATCCGGGTAGTCGGGCAGTACCTGAATACCAGGGTAAGTCTCGGGTATAAGGAATATAGTAAAACAAACGGCAACATGATCAACAATCTCAGATAACCCTTCATTGAATTCGTCAGCATGTCGCCTCAACGGCCAAGTTGAATATGAGGATTATTCTGTGTTAAAGTGTTATATGTGCGGCGAAATATTTTCGTATGAAAATACGTCATCCTGAGGTGTGCATTTTGTCGGATCGAATATGGTACTTTCGATTCTTTGTGCGTTAATTTTCGGATCGTTTTGTTCGATTCGATCGATTCACTGATGGAATGTCGAGAAACCGACATTTGATCCGTGCCACGGTCGTATTGGGTTTTTCGATTCTATCAGCCCGTTGAATGAATGTCAAAAACCTGACATTCAATACTACCTTCGAATCGGTTTTTTCGATTCGATGCCTCAGATTGAACCGGTTCTTTACTTTTTTACATACTTTCTTTCAATTAGGTGACTATTGTCTATCAATAAACCGAAACAATTCTATAGTTTCCATAAATAAATCAAAACGTGAAAATAGATTAAAGAATTATGAATTGGCTCTGAACTCTTATACTAATTTTTTTTACAAGTGACAAACTTAATTAAAGTTTTAGCGATAACGGATCAATATTTCTTTTCTAGTCTAAACCAAATGATAAGATTTTTATTTTTTTATCAAAAAATCTAATCTTCCAGATCGTTCTCTTGAATTCCAACTGTTGAAAATTCAGGTTATAAAAATTGAAGGAAATTAAAATTTCAATTGTAAGCAGCTAAAAAACGACGAAAATTTGAAATTGAAGTTTCGAGATTTGAATTTTTTTTTATTTTCAAAAGTTGAAAAATAAACTGTTGAAAATTCCATTTGAAATTTTCTTCAATTGCCTGCAATTGAATGTTGTATTGAAAACGAGTTATAAAAATGTTATATTTACATCATTTTTCATGACATTTTTAAATTTTTTAAATATTTTGTTTTGGCTGGTTAATAAATAATAGAAGCTAGGGGCCTTTATCATACTTTACCATTTCGAATGTTTCATTTTAATATAACGTTTATTTTGAAATCCTTAAAAAAATCTACTATTATTAGAAGATTTTTATTTTAAAACGTGTGCATTATTGAACGACTGAATAAAGAATTTTTGAATGGATAATTTTTTAAGCTTCAATTTGGAAGATTTGGAAAGTCGAAAATTCAGAAGATTTTACTTTTGGCTGCTTTTATTTGTCGTTTAGTTTTAAATACTCCAAATGAAGAAACCTTCAGCTTTAACAGTTTGAGCTTTTGAATTTCAACTTGAATTTCAATGCCAGAGAGAAATTTTTGTGAACTGGGAAATAACAAGAAAAAAAATTCGTTGATGAAAGTGGCTAGCCAGCTCTGAATATTATAACCGTATTTTTAAATTTGTTCTTTGATTTAATTTAAATTTTCAAAACACAAAAGTTTGAATTAAGATAATTATTTGCCAATCAGTCCTTTATAAAGTCGAACTTGTCAACGTCAATATTGGGCTTTACAATTCATATCCTTATTATTGGTTTAAAATATCATGATATATTTGATACTGTTTAATTTATGTTCTCTTATTAACGATAAATTAAAATTTTCATTCAACTTCGTTGCAAACCTAAACTAAGGTTAAGTTAAGGCCCAATACTAACAAGTTCGACTTTGTAAGCGACTAATTGGAAAACAAAAAAATCATTCGAATTTTTAATATTTAAATTATACTAGGAAAGGAATTTAAAAATAGTACTATGAATTATTATGTTTGTTTTCAAAAATGACCTGATAAATTACTGTACATTTGGTCTTGAATTATTTATAGGATGCCAAATACTGTAATCAAAAACTAAATCGCATCTGCAAATAACTTTCAGTTAAAAGAGGTAAAAATCAGTTAAAATCAGTTCCACTTTTCTTTTTATAATATTGTACAAAAATGAAAAAAATTAAAATAAAGCTAGGGTAATAAGTAATAACACAATATTGGGCTACCCTTCAGTAGCGATCTTCCCCCTTTACAATTCTGGCTTCTGAATATTAAGTAATAAAATAAATATTATAAACCTGTAAAGCCTGTAAAAAACATTTTACAAATCTTGAGATAAATAACATCTAAGGAATTATTATTACTTGTTACTATGTAATCGTATACAAAAATTTAATTATTAAAGTAAAAATTAACGACACCAGGGATCACAGCACAAAGGAGGTTAAAAAAGGGGTAATAGGGTTATTTTCTCATGAAAAAGGGGAAAATAGGGGAAAGATTAAACATTTATTTTCATATGTCGAAAAAAACAAGCAATCTTTTTGTAGGAAATGTTACATTTTTAAATAATTTTCAATGATTTTCCAATGATTTCTGCCATTCTTAATCTAAAAAATCGAAATCGAGGTTTTTACAACTTTCGATAGTTTTTGAGTTGATCATTTTAATGAAATCATCGAAAAAAATTTTCGAGCGTTATTATTACTGATAATTGAGTGTTTAGGTACCCGATATAGCAGGCTTTCGCTCGAGAGCCCGTGAAACACCTCCCACCACTCACCACTACATCTCCTCGTCTCATCTATACCCGTCCGTGAGCTGCGTCTTCGACCTATCTCTTTTCTCGTGAGAATGTAGTGGTAAGTGGAGAGGGAAGATTTCGTGAGTCTTCCCTCTCTCCTGAAAGTCGCGTCTATCCGGTGGACTTCGACCGCTCGCTCTGAAAAATCTTACTTTTCAGAGTAAGCCCCCTTTCTTTGGCGCACGTCACATATACTTAGATCATTGGAAATCCATCCAGAGCGATATAAAAAGGTGTGGGAAAAATCAATTTAGTTAAATACACAATTTTGATATGTTTAATACTGCTCTCATAAATATTTCTTTCCAAGATTTATTATTTCATCCTTACTATAATTAATATTTTCAATGTAAATTTAAAACTAAACTCTTCAGTAGAGCGAAGTAAAAATGTTAAAATTAATCGAATCGTTTGAGCTGAAGGATAACAATTTGCGGGTCGATATCCAAAACAAGTGAAGAAAAAAATTTGAAATCGGGTAATATCTTCTGTTCTCTTTCTTAAATTTACAATTCAAAATTTTTGTCAAATTCCGAAAAAGCAAAATAAAAAAATGTTTCTTTGGTTCAAGCTGAATAAGTTTCAGGTCCAATATATTAAAGTGATGTCCGCCAAATTATATTCATGGTTATAAATAATATTTACAACCACGAATAATATTTGGCAAACATCCATGATTCTTTCTTTCGTCGCCTGGGCGTCCTAACCCCACCTGTCATTCGACTTAGAATAATTTGAGTCATAGCATTTAGTCCGAGAAAGTTTGAGTCCCTCTGACAATTGACAGCGCAAGCGCGGCTTCGGTTATGAATCACGCTTGGCGAAAACGAGCCAATCGTGCGAAACCTGTATCCAGAAGCATCGCGAAAAGATGCTCGCTTCTTAATTTGTGCACTGCAACCGCGGGCCAATATCCCACTCTCTTGCACCGTGAGAAGTGCGCCGCCGCCCGAGCTAGCCATTAAGTATAGTGCGCTTCGAGACCGAGAGACACTTCTCCCCGAGTCCCCGTAGTGTAAACATCTACGATACTTAAATAAACCCAAGTTTTTAACCTTACATTGTCTTCCTTATTCGTGGACCTCCTCCTTCTAACACTTGTATCCCATCATAACAGCAGGCTCACACCCGATCCCCGTTACGGAGAGGATTACTCCCGTATCGGTAACTATCGAAGCCATCTCAACGTCGTTCTGGATACCCTGGATCACTCTTTCCCTTCCTCGAAGTCGATCTCCGTAACGGAGAGGACTACTCCCGTTTCGGTTACCATTGCCGTCATCGGAATGAACCCCAACGTCACCGTGTATACCCTGGACCGCCCAAACCATTTTCCCCCGTCTTCGAAGCAGATGTCCGTTACGGAGAGGATTACTCCCGTATCGGCGGTAATCGCCGCCACCGCAACGTCGCCCTGGACATCCCTCCTCTGCTATGAAATAACCAGACCTTCCCTCTCGAATTAAATAAAGTAATTCCAGCTTTATTTAATTTTGAATAACTTTTTGGATCAGTCTAAAACCCACAGACTGACCTCAAAACTTTTTTTTGATGTGTGCATATGACTCAATCCAAAAACACATGTTTTTGCACATTTTCAAAAAGAAAAAAAAGGTAACTGGGCAAGAAATTTATTATTAAATTTCGCAATTTTCAAGAAATAAGATCATTTTTGAACAAAATAGTTGAATTAAGAATATCAGCTTTTAACCAAAAATCGAATAGTTACATTTTCATTTCAAAAAATTAATTTTCAATTGAAAAAACTTAATTTTCTCTCAAATTGTTGAATTTTGAAGCCTGAAAGAAGAATTTTCTACAGTTGATGCAGTTGATTTTTTTAAGACGAAAATATGAATTTTCAATTAAAAGGTTAATTTTCAATCAAACTTTAGAATTTTCATTTAAAAAACCTAAAACTTTAACTCAAATGATACATTTTTAACTAAAAGATGAACTTTTAACAAAGTAGTTCCAAATTCAACCAATTAATTGAATTCTCTACAAAACTATTGAATTTCAAAACAATACAAAAAAAATAATTTTAAATCAAAAATTGCAATTTTCAGTTTAAAAAAATGAATATATTTTCAACAAAATAGTTAAAATGTTGACCAATTTCTTGCCAAAAAATATAACTTTTGAACGAAATTTAAAGTTGCAAACAAATATTTGAATTCCCGACTAAAATATATAAATTTTCGAACACAAATGGAATAGTTCAATTGTGAGTTTAAAAAATTACTTTTTAACGAAAGAAAGTTTCAACAATAGTTAAATTTGCAAGACAAGATTTAAAAAATTAAATATTGCTCAAGTTAGAACATTTAAAATTGCAGTTGATGAATTTGAAATATTTCATTTTTTAATTAGGTATTTAAATTTGTACATTTTAACTAAAATGTGTTAATCTTCTAATACGTATTTAAAGAGTGCTATATATTTTGTAACTGTTCCAATTTTATATTGGATAATAACCTCTATCTCCAGTTTTCAAATTTTGAACTTGCTTTAAAATGTTTCATATTCAAATTTTTTTCAAGAGTATTTTCAATGGTCTGCAGTTGAAACGTGTACCGAATTTATCCATAAATAATTTATTTAAGTGCTATAATTGCTTTAATTATTAATCAATAATGGGTACAATTTCAAATATTGTATATTTAAAGAGAAAAGGAGAAAAAGGGGAAGTTTTTTGAGAATATGGGAAAAAGGGGTATGTATATATGTATACCATTAAGCCATTTCCCTTTCATGGTAGGCGTGACACTACCCGATTCGGGTAGTGTTTCTAGGTGGATAGTTTCTTTTAGTAAATTACTACAAGTGTGGGCTCACCATACCCACGACTAGCCAACAACACGCAGTAGTATTCCCGAATCGTCACCCATCCAAGTACCAACCGCGCCCAACACTGCTTAACTTCAGTGATCTAACGAGAACTGGTTTTTTTCAGCGTGGTATGGCCGAAAAGGGGTAATTTGAGAAAAAAGGGGAAACTAAGAAAAAAAGGAGAAGACTGTGCACCCTGCGACACTTTTTTTTTATTGGTGGACTATATATAAATCGCGTTATATTAACCAGCAGATTAACACAGTATTGTTTTCATGTCTCTCTGGATCTGTAATCTGCATTCTACATCCATCGCTTTACATTTTTGAAATTATAATTATAATTTGAAAACTCTAAATGCCTTTTGTCAGCCGCATATTAGATTTTTGACAATCTAAGGCCGACCGACCGAATCGAAAAAACCGATCTGTCCGTGGCACGAATCGAATGTCGGTTTTTCGAAATTCGATCAACGGGCCGATCGAATCGAAAAAACCGATCCGACCAAAGCTCGGATCAAATGTCGGTTTCTCGAAATTCGACCGGTGGGTCGATCGAATCAAATAAACCGATCCGGTCGTAGCACAGACCGTATGTCGGTTCTTCAACATTCGAATTGCGTCCAATGTCGGATCAAAATCGGATCGAATTTTTTTGCAAAGTAATATACTGCTTATAACCTACTAGTAAATTTTGATAATACAAAGCTACTGTATTTTATTTTACTTACATTAAAATAATTCTTATTTACTCTTTTCTTTTCGAGACACCATAATTACAGCATCTTAACAAGTTCAAGTGCTTAAAAAACCCGTTAACCCATTCAGCGAGAGCAGGAACTACCCATTACGGTTTTTTTGAACTTGTTCACGGTTGAATCCGGTTTTTCATCATCAGTGTCAAACTAATAAGTCAAGCGCCTGATGAGAAATAAAGAACACTAGAGTCGTAAAGACGATAATTTTTAATTAACCTCAAAAGCTTGATGTGTGCAAAATTAGGATGATTTAGGATGATTAGGACGATTTAACTACCCTTCGGGTAGTTAAATCTGACAGTGAAAATGTTCTTGATTAAGCAGTTAAGAGTAGTGAACTTTGATTCCCAGTGTACCTGTGTGACTGCAGGCGTTCTTACAAGGTACATACGCACGGTGGTCCGATACAGGAATTTATTGTTCAAAAAAGTCTACAGTGTTCAGTTTTCATCTAATTTACATTTTTTTTTTAATTATAGTTACATTGAATTTGAAGAGATCTGTGAGTATATATATATATATATATATATAGAAAAATAAAAAACAGAATGAAATGTCGGTACGGTCAGTGAAAGTAC